>CAUYQV010122670.1:0-15479 GCA_963574575.1 Galagoides demidoff | reverse complement strand
AAAAAATGCACAAATGAGTACTCCTTTGAATTTTATTTTCAAATCATCAAAATTCTTGGTCAGTAGTTTCCATTATTTTAGAAGTCAAAAGACAAAGTAAGGTATGAGGAAACATACAGCAAACTTTATTTAACTATACATAGGGCTTAAACAAATAATGTTTGCTTTCATAAATTACTAATTAGTGTTCTTTCACATTTATTGGGATACCCAACCTATTAAGAAACAATATGCATGATATGTCTACTCTTTCCAAAAAAGTCTACAGCAGTTATTAATTCTACTACTACATGGGGGGAACATGCAATGGAAAATACAGTATATATGTAATTCACATTGGATAATTAGATTATCATACTGTCTGAAGCTTTGAGGATTCTGACTGCATCAAAGCATTGCATCTGCCTTTGTAACACTAAACCAAATTATATTCCTTATTAGAAATACTTTCAAAGATGATGTAAAATACTAAATTTGTAAGTACCAGAAGGTTCCTAGTTATTCCATTTTCTAGATGTGGTACACTTGAAATAAATACACACCTATTGTTTGCTAAAGATTCAATTTCAGACAACATTAAAAGAGAATAAGGGATATTTACAAATTAATTAATAAGAATTCTGTAAAAACTAATCTCTCTTTAGCTCTAAGACTACTTCATTGAGAAATGTAGTTCAGAACAGTACTAAGTTCTTATTTATTGAGAGAGAAAAACTGTGAAAACAAAATTCAAACAGAGTTTTACATAAATATGTTCCTTTTTCTAGAAAGTGGTTCAATTTTTTCTAAAGAACTGATTTTTAATTTTACTTATGTATGTAAAATCTATTCCATAGTCTTAACCAATTATTTTATCTGCTAAGATAAAATTCATTACACAGAACATTTCCTGATCTGGTGATGTGAGTGCCATGGCCACGCATCAATAATATACGATTGCATCTTAACTATTCATCGTTCTGAAATACATGGAGGCATGGTAAATCTTGCACTAGTAATCTGGCAGATTACAACAAATATACTCAGAGCTCATGGGGAATATGAAGACAAGAAAGACTGTCATTAATGTCCTCTATTATACTTTAATTAAAGAAAGGTTTTCTCTCCATAATATTATTTTATAGCAAAAATGTTGTAACTAATGTTCACCTTTAGGAAAATCACAGGTCAGGGGAAAGAAATAGTATCTTAAAGACTCCATTATCCCTCTTCAAAGAGAGGGAGAGGGAATTTTCCAAAACACATGGCCAATCACTGATTTGGCCTACAAAAAAAGTAGCAACTGTGAAAACCCCCACCAACTAAGGATATCTGTAACCAAAGCATCCATACAGAACCTAGACTCCATCAAAGCACCTACAAGCAAAGCCAAAAGTTCTTACTCATCATATATTGCTGCAGATACTCCCTTATGTATGGGGGAAAGGCTCATATAAACAAAAGGAAATCCAAAAGTAAGAACTGACAACTTCCACAGGCAGAAAGAAATCTTTGAAAACATTCCAAAAGTATGAAAAATCAGAGCACAAGGATACCCACAAAAGAGAATATAAAGTCACTAGTAATGGATACAGACCAAAATGAAAATATTGAAATGAGAGATAAAGAATTCCAGGCATGTAATGTGAGGAAGCTTAATGAAATCCAAGAGAAATGTAAAACCAACTCAGGGGACAAAAAAACAAAAGATTCAGAAAATGAATAAAAAATTCACTAAAAAGATCAATATATTAACACATAAAACTTCTTAAAGTGAGAAATTTATTTAATAAAGTGAAAAACACATTGAAAATTTTAAGAATAGACTAAATACACAACAAGGAAGAATAAAGAATCTCAGAGCTTAAAGACAACTCTTGCAAATTAACTCATTCAGTCAAAAATAAAGAACAGAGAACTAAAAGAAAGGAGCAAAACCTAAATAAAAGGGATTATGTAAAATAGCCAAATGTAGGACTCATAGGCATTCTTGAGCGTAAAGAAGAAAACACAAAAGAGCTAGAAAACCTGTTTAAGGGAATAATTGAGAAGTACTTTTCTAAGCACTTATGAACTTCATACAGGAGCACTCAGATTCATAAAGCAAACCATATCAGATCTAAACAAAGAGATAAACAGCCGCATCATAATTTCTGGGGAATTCAACAGGCCTCCTGACAGAAATGCACAGATCATCCAGACAGAAAACAAATAAACATTAGACTTAAATGGGATACCAGAATAAATGAGCCTAACAGACATTTAAAGAACATTCTATGTAAAAAATACTGAGTATACATTCTTCTCATTAGCACATGGAACATTCTCCAAGCCTGATAAAATCTTATGTCACAAAACATTTTTTCAACAGTTAAATAAACAGCAATCATACCATGTATCTTCTCAGATCACAGTGGGAAAAAAATAAAAAAAATAGGAATCAACTACAAGAGGAACACTCAATTCAACACAAAGTTATGGGAATCAACCTGCTGCTGAACAATTATTGGGTCAGTAATAAAATTAAGATGGAAATCAAAAGGTTTCTCTAACTGAATTACAAAGGGGACACAAGATACCCAAATCTATGGGATTTAGCAAAAGTAATCCTAAGGGGAAAATGCATAACTATAAATGCTTACATTAGAAATACAGAAAGATCACAAATCACAGTCAAATAATATGTCTCAGAGAACTAGAAAAGGAAGAGCAAACCAAACCCAAAGCCAGTGAAGAAAAAAAAGTAACATCATAGCAGAACTAAATGAAATGGAAAATAAAACTACAATAAAAACAATGATTGAAACAAAAATCTGGTTCTTTGAAAAGATAAAGAAAATAGAAAGACATCTTGCTAGGTTAACTGGGAGTAGAGGTAACACCCAAATATGCTCATTCAGAAATGAACAAGGAGATATCAAACTGATCCCAGACAAATACCAAATGTCATCTGTGAATACTATGAAAATATCTACATATTTATATTCAAAAATATAGAAGTAATAAACAAATTCCTAGAAAAGGACACCTTCCCAAGGTTCAGTTATGAAGAAATAGAATGGAATAGACCAATAATAAGCAGTGGCATTGAGCCAGGAATAATAATTCTTTCAACTAAAAAAAAGAAATCAATCAGATGAATTTACAATAGAATTTTATAAAAGTGTACAAAGAAGATCTGGTATCCACACTGCAGAGATTATTTCATAACATTGAGAAGAAGGAAAACCTCCCCAATTCATTCATCAAAGCCAGGGGAACATTTAGAGAATCCCTAAGGCAAGAGAATTGCCTAATCCCAGGAGCTGGAGGTTGCCATGAGCTCTGTGGCACCATGGCACTCTACTGAGGGTGATAAAATAAGACACTTTCTCTACAAAAAAAAAAAAAAAGAAAAAGAAAAATAATAATAAATAAAAATACATAAATAATAATAATAATAACTGAATAGCCCAGCTACTTGGGAGGGTGAGGCAAGAGAATTGCTGAGCCCAAGAGTTTGAGGTTGCTGTGAGCTATGATGCCATGCACTCTACTGAGGGTGACAAAGTGAGACTCTGCAGAGAAAGAACTATGAAACACTAAGGAAAGTAATTTCAGATAATACTAACAAGTAGAAAAACATATCATGCTCATTGTTAATATTTTTTTTTGTTTCTTGTTTGTTTGTTTTTACCCAAAGTGACTTACAGATTCAATGCAACCCCCATCAAAATGGCAATGTCATATTTCACAGACCTAGAATACAACAATTTTATGCTTCATTTTCAACCAGAAAAAAAAAATCTTGAATGGCTGTAGCAGTCATAAGCAAAAAAGAACAAACCTGGAGGTATCACATTACCAGACTTCAAACTATATTATAAAGCTGTAGTACCCCAAACAGCATGAAGCACAAAAGAGAGACCTATACCAAATAAACAGATCAGAGAACTCAGATATGCAACCATCTACATACAGTCCACAAATCTTTGACAAACCAGACACCAATATAACCTGGGTAATAGAAGCACTATTCAACAAATAACAGTGAGATATTTGGAAAGCCACATGCAGGAGAATGAAAGAGGATTCATATATCTCACCATGGGTTATAACTTACTCAACTTGGATAAATTCTTTAAATGTAAGGCATAAAACAATAATGATTCTAGAAGGAAATGTTGGAAAAATCTTCTAGATATAGGCCTATGCTGCAAAACATTCATGAAGAAGACCCAAATGACAATCACAGCAACAACACAAATAAATGGGACTTTATTAAATTAGAAAAATAATCAAAAGAATCAATGGAAAACCTACTGGATGTAAGCTATAAATCCAATAAAGTGCTAATAACCAGACTACAAAGACCTCAAGCAAATCAGCAGTAAAGGAAAAAAAAAAACAACCAAAAAACAAACAAACAAAACATTAAAAAGTTGTCAAGATACATGAACAGAAGTTTTTCAAAGAAAGATCGACAAATGGCCAATAAACATGAAGAAATCCTCAACATCAGTAATCATCATGGAAATGAAAACTAAACCATCATCAGATTTTCCTTACTGTAGTTAGAATGGTTGTTATTAAAAAGTTTAAAAACATAGGATCCTGGTGTGGATTTAGAGTAAAATACATGCTTACATTCTGTTGGTTGGACTGCAAATTAGTATAACCTCTATGGAAACAGTATGAAAATTCATCAAAGAAGAAAGACTAGAGCTACCATTCTAACCAGCAATTCCACTACTGGATATTACCCAAAAGTAAAGAAGTCATTTTATTAAAAAGACACCTATACTTAAATGTTTCTTGCAGCACAATTCACAACTGCAAAGGTGAAGAATCAACCCAGTGCCCATTAATGCATGAGTGGATTACCAAATGTGGTATATGTAAACTGTGGAATACTACTTGATCATGAAGAAAGATGAATTAAGGCCTTTTGCAAAAATTTGGATGGAAGTGGACATAATTTTCTAAGTGATGTATCTAAAGAAGGGAAAAAACAAATACCACATGTAATCAGTATTCAATTGAAACTATTGAAACTTTTGTAAAAATTTGGATGGAAGTGGAGGTCATTTTCTAAGTGAAGTATCTAAAGAAGGGAAAAAACAAATACTACATGTAATTAGTATTCAATTGAAACTAATCATTAAGTATACACGTGCACAGAGGAAAGTAGAACTCAGTGGAAAGCAAGCCCTGGGGGACATGGAAGGAGGGGGTAGGCTAAAACATACCTATCTTATACAATGAGCACTATCTTGGTGTTGGTCACACTGATAACCCTATCTCAAGCATAAGAAAATTGTTACATGTAATTAATAAAAAAACATTTATATCCCTACTATTTTTTCAAATTAAAAAATCATTGTATAAAAGAGAACAAAGGAAAATAAAATATACAAGAACTAAGTAAAATGAATACACAACATACCAAAATGTATGGAACAAAGCTAAATAAATAGTGCTGACAGGGAAATTCATACTCAAAGATGTTGCATTAGAAAAGAAACTCTCAAATAAATAATCTACGTTCTTACTTCAAAGACTTAGGTAAAGAAGGCAAGCAGAAGGAAGTAAATAATAAGGATGCATGGAGTAATCAATGATATTTAGAATAGAAAAATAATAAAGAACATTAGTGAAAAAAGTAGGTTTTTCAAAAAGATAAAAAAAAACTTATAAACCTCTGGTAAGACTTAAAAAGAAAACATATGTTAACATTTTCAGGGATTTCTTTTCTTAGTTCTCTTTATGGAGATCTTTCACATCCTTTGTTAGGTAAACTCCCAAATATTTCATCTTCTTTGGCACTACTGTGAACAGAATAGAGTCATAGGAAAGTTATAACCCAATTTTAGTCCAAGAATATGGGGAAAGAGGAGAGGAAGGGGAGGGGAGAGGGAAGGATGGGTAAAGGGAGGGGGAATTGTTGGGATCATGCCTATGATCTATCCTGTAAGGGTACATGTGAATCTTTTTAAATGTGGAATATAAATGTCTTAACACAATAACTATGAGAATGACATGAAGGCTATGTTGGCCAATTGGATGAGAATATTTCAAATTGTATATGGAAACAACATACTGCACCCCATGATAGTATTAATGTGCACAAATATGATTTAATGAAAAAAAAATAAATTACCAAAATGAGAATAAAACAGGATATCACTACATAACCTATAGATATTTAAAGAATAATAAGGTAATATTGGAGACAGCCATACTCACAAAAATTTGTCAATGGAAGTCAAGTGGTTGAATTACTCATAAATACCCAAATTACCATAGCTCACTCAAATTGAAAGAGTTAATTTAAATTGATCTATATCTTTTCAGAAAACTTATGTGATAATTTAATACTCCCCAAACTCCAAGTCTGAATGATTTCACAAGGGAATTTTATCATGTTATTAAGAAAGAAATAGTATCAAATCTACACATTTCTTTCAGATAATAGGAGGGAAAACTTTGCAAATAAACTTTGCTCTGATAACAAAACCAGAAAAGATTTACACAACAATAATTTAAAGACACAATATCCATGAAAATATACCCCCAAATTGTTAATTAAAGATTAGCAAATAAAATTCGGCAACATATATTAAGAATCATTTATTGAGAAAAGGTGGGGTTTATCCAAGGGAATCAAGGGTGATTCAATATTTGAAAATCAATTAATGTAAACTATCCCATTAACAGAATGAAGAACAATAATATATAATATCAATAGATGAAGAAAAAATTGACAAACTCTAATATTCATTATTGTTTTTAAAAAAGGTATGTAAACTAGGAATACAGAGAAATTTACTCAACTTCATAATTAACATCTGCAAAAACATACAACTAATATAATAATTAATTATGGAGAACTCAATGCCTTCCTTCTAATATCAGGATCATAGCAAGAATAACCACTCCTATTTGACATTGTTCTTGAGGTCTTAGTTAATGCAGTAACATAATAATACCCTTTATTTTCTAATAAATCATATATACAGATTGGGAAAAATGTTATAATTTGGCTGTAACTAATTTAAGCAATCATATCAAAGTTGTAGAATACAAAGTTAATATAGAAAAGTCAATTGCTATCTTATATACCGGCAATTTATGATTGGAATTTGAAGTTCAAAACAACATCATTTTCATTAGTAAAAAAATAATTAATTATAAAACTTATAAAATATATACAGGATCTATATGAGACAAACTAAAAATCTTGGGTGAAAAAAAATCAATGAATACTGAAATAAATGGAAAGATATCCCACGTACATAGAAAGAGTCAATATTGTTAAGATGTCAGTTATTTCCAATTTGTCTATAGATGCAGTGTAGTCCCAGTCAAAACTCCAGTGAGTTATTTTGCGGATATCAACAAACCAATTCTAAAGGTAATATGGAGATGAAAAACACCACCCAAGATAGCCAATACAATATTTAAGGAGAACAAAGTTGTAGATATGATACTACTTGACTTCAAAGACTTCCAATAAAGCTGCAGTAATCAAGTTAGTGTAGTATAGGTGAAAGGATAGACAATTAGATCAATCAAACACAATAGAAAGCTTGAAACACATCCACACAAAATCAGTCAACTTCTCTTTGACAAAAGAGCAAAGGTAATTTAATGGAGAAAGGATAGCCTTTTCAACAAATGATACTGGAACAACTAGACATTCATACTTAAAGAAAAGAAAATAAATATAGACAGTGACTTCAGATCTTCTATAAAGATTAACTCAAAAATTGATTGTACACATAAATATAAAATGAAAAATTCAAAATTATTAGAAGGTAACATACAAGATCTGACAATTAAGTTCATGATCTTACCAATATGCAGTTCTGTTAGCAAGACTGTATAAACAACTTCATGAGATTTCATAATCTTGGTATATCAGTATGTCACAGCTGTGTTTGTGTTGGGACATGGTGGTGTCTTGCTGAGTGGCATTCATTATTCTTAGTGCATGTTTTTGTGATGTGTCATAACAATGTTGGAGGTTGAATAAGAATAACAAATAAACATGCTTAAATTTTCTATCAAACTTGGCAAGAGTGGAAGTGAAATTAAGGACATGGTAGTCCAAGTGTATGTGGATAATGCCATGAAGAAAATAGCAGTGTACAATTGGATCAAACAATTTTTGCTGAGGAGAGAGAGAGAGCATCACTAATGATGAGAGGTCAAGGCAGCCAGTAATGAGCAGGACTGATGAAAAAATTTCAAATATTTGCTGAATTATGTGTCAAAATCTTCATTTGACTGTGAGAATCATAGAAGATCAAGTAAATACCTGTAGAGGAAGAGGGAAATCTTAACTGAAAATCTTGGCCAACTCATGGCTTTTGCATCATAACAGTGTATCAGTTCATACAGCACTGAGAGTAAGGGAGTCTTCAGCCAACCAACAAATAACTGTACTGGAATATCCCCCCTACTCACCTGATCTGGGCCCCAGGGACTTTTTAATTTACTCAAAGATAAAGGAAATATTGGAAGAAAGACATTTTGACAACATTCAGAATATGAAGGGTAATATGATGAGAGCTTTGATAGCCATTCAAGAAAAAGAGTTCCAAAATTGCTTTGAAGTTTGGACTAGGTGCTGGCATCAGTGCTAAGGTGACTATAGTGATATTCAACAATTAGGTTTGGAGCATTTTTTTAGGATAAGTTTATGAAGTTCATTGTCAGACTTCTTAGGACAAAATTTATAGGATTTGGATTTGGCTATAAACTTCTTAGATATGACATCAAAACCAAGATTTATTAAAGAGAAAAATTGATAATTTGAACTTGGTTAAAATTACAAACTTCTGGTCTGTGAAGGACACTATTAAGAGAATTAAATGAGAAATAGGCTGAAAGAAACTCTTTGCAAAACACAAAAAGGACTGGTATTACAAATATACTATGAAGTCTTAAAACCTAATAAGAAATGATGTTTGTAATTTCCCTTTAAAATAATATATTTTTTCTAACTTTAATATCAGATATATCCAGATGAGTTTGAAGTATTTCTTCTTTTTTTATTATCTATAACATTTGGCATGATATGTTTTTTGAAATTTTCTTCTATTTTTCTTTATAAATATTAATTATCTATTTTTTTGAGAATTTGAAAAAAAAGAAGTTAACTGATGACTCTATACTGAACCTCAGAGTCAAAGCATTCTATGATGGACATACTCTTATCTGAAAATGTGAATGATACTTTTTTGCTTTATTATTATTATTATTGTACAATATTTCATTGCAGCAATCATTTGATTTCTTTTCTGAATGTATTTATCTTTGTTCTTTTTTTTTTTACAAAGTTTTTGTTTCTAGTCTTTATTTTAAACATTGTTATTGTTATTAAATTTTAAGCCTTTTTAATTTTGTGAAGGCAAAAAGTGGAAACCAAATAAACACATGTATATGTATAGAGAAAAAAAAGAAAATGATCAACTCAATTAAAAAGTGGGAAAAAATATCTGGATACTTCATGAAAGGAGATATGACAAATGGCAAAAGCATCTGAAAAGGTGCTAAATGTTATATGTTATTATGAAATTACAAATTAAAACAATATGATACCAATATACATTTATTAAAATGGCTAAAATCCCAAACACTACCAAAACCTAATGCTCACAAGAACAGGAGTGACAAAATCTTCCATTCATTACTGCTGAGAATGAAATATGTTATAGCCACTTTGGAAGTGGTGTGGCAGTTTTTAAAATGAACATAATCATAGTATGTTATCCAGAAATCACTCTCTCTATTAAAAGAGCATGCTCTCTATTCCATTCATCACTGCTGAGAATGAAAAATGTTATAGCCACTTGGAAGATAGCTTGGCAGTTTTTTAAATGAGCATAATCATAGTATATTATCCAGAAATAATGCTCCTTTGTATTTACCTAAATGAGTTTAAAACTCTGGTCTACCAAAAACCTGTACCTGAATGTGCAGGTTTATCATAATTGCCTAAACCTGGGAGATTCCATTTATATAGATATATTCATATAGCAGTAGATTGGAGTTTGTCACATGTACTTTATTAGTCATTAGTTCATAAAGTACTTTACCATTACAACCCGACATTTTATTGTTATTTTTTAAATGTCAGATTAATATGAGGGTACAAATGATCTAGTTGCATTGTTTGCATTTCTAAGGTAAAATTTAAGTTGTAGTTGAGCCCTTCATCCAGAAGGCATGCTGATTATCCTTCTATTGTGCACATTAGGTGAGAACTCATATTCTTCTTAGTAAAGTATCACAAGAATGGTAAAGCAAATATTCAATGTACTCAATACTAATATGAAACTAATAAATAACTACAAGCACACATGCGAGAAAAACACAAGTATATTCAAGTGGGAGGTGGGTAGGATGAGGAGGGAAAGAGAAGAAGAGAAGGGCACAACCTGACTTTTCAAAATCAACTTCATTGCAGAGTAATATAGATCTGCATTAGATTTTTTTTTATGCAGTATACAGTAAAATCGGGTAGCATGGTGTTCTTAAGGTACTCCACAAAGTCTAACGTTTTCCTGTCTTTCTTCCTTCATAATACAGACTTTACACTATGTTGTAGTTGGGGTCTTAAAAAAAAAAGGAAGAAAAGTTGAGTGTGGTGGCTCACACATATAATCCTAGAACTCTGGTAGGCCCAGGTGGATGGATTGCCTTAGCTCATAGATTCAAGATCAGCCTGAGCCAGAGTGAGACCTCATCTCTAAAAATAGTGAGGCATTGTGGCTGTCCCCTGTAATCCCAGCTACTTGGGTGGCTGAGACAAGAGAATCACTTGAGTTCAAGAGTTTGAGGTTTCTGTGAGTTATGAGGCCATAGCACTCTGACAAAGGTGACAAAGTGAAACTCTGTCTCGGGGTAGGGGGGAAGAAAAAAGACAAAAGGAAAAACAAAGAATTTGGAAATGAAGTATTAAGTGTCAGCCAAGACAACTACTATAAATTTCTGTAGTTTTTTTTTTTATTTTACTTGTTTAAATTCTGACAAAACCTCTTATTGCATGCAGTGATCTGTAAAATAACTCTTTAGTATTTTCAGTACAAATAAGGGAATTGTTTATTAACTACAGTATCTATTGGAAGAGTGATGATGTTGATGGCAATTGTGAATAATAAAAAAATACTAATATGAAACCAATATATAAACACACACTCAAACAAATGATGAAACACAAATATAGTAGCAAAGGGGAGGAATGAGGAGGAAAAGGAAAGGGGAAGAGGAAGAGCATTTGGTGGGATGTCACCCAATGTGCCCAATACAAGGTATATTTCAAAATAACTAAGAGTAAGTATTTAATGTCTTACCACAAACATAGTAAGTAAGATGATGGCTATGTGTATGCATATATATTATATATGTGTATATATATAGTATAGGCACATATATATATGCGGTGTGACAATTAAGTTTGTGAACTCATCCTAGAAAAAGTTCTACATACCTCGTTGCTAAATATTTCACTATAGTCACCTTCAAAATATACTCCTCTTGGAAAGCTATCCACTGATGCCAAAAAGCAATTTTGGCAAACTTTTCAAAGCAATTTTGAAAACTTTTTCTGTAATGGCCCATAGAGCTATCATTATATTACACTTGAATGTCATTAAAATAATAAAATGCATTTATTTGAATATTTTCCTTATTTCCAGGTAAAGAGAAAGGTTATTGGGGGACAGATCAAGTGAAGAGGGAGGATGTTCTAAAACAGTTATTTCTTTACTAGCTAAAAACTCTCTCACAGACAGTGCCATGTGAGTCAATGCATTGTCATGATGTAAGAGCTATGAATTTTTGGCAAATCATTTGGGTTTGTTTTGTCTAACCTTTTAATGCAGGCTTTTCAGCACTTCCAAATAATAAACTGGGTTAAATGTTTTCCCAAGTGGTGCAAATTCATAATGAGTAATCACACTGATATTAAAAAAGTTTAGGAACATTGTTTTGACTTTTGATTTGAACTGATGGAACTTTTTGGTAGTGGAGAGTTGGCTGAATTCTATTGTGCACTTTGAAGCTTTGTTTCAGAGTTGTAATGGTACAACCATGTTTCATCACCAGTGAGAACATGGCTTAAAATATCATCTCGCCTCTCCTAATGGTCTTGGTCAACATTGACTCCCCTTAGCTTTTGTTTCTGAGCTCCTTCAGGACCATTTTTGCACACAACTTTCTCATGCCAAGATTTTCAGTTAAGATTTTCCTGTTTCTCTATCAATGTTTATTTGTTTTGCTATGTGTTTTATAGTCAGCCAATGCTTTTGATGCATGATTCAACAAATTTTTGCAATGTTTTTGTCAATCCTAATTATTACTGGTTGTCCTGACCCTTCTTCATGTTTGACGCTTATTCTCTCCCCAGGAAAAATGCTTAATCCATTTTCACACTAAATTTTCTTCACAGAATTATGCCCATAAACTATTTATAAACTATAAATTATGCCCACTCTTGCCAAGATTAATTGAAATTTAACGTTATCCATTACTCTAATTCAAATTACAACATTTTTGTGATGGCACATAAAAATGCACAAGAAGGACAATGAACACCACTTAGCAAGATATGACCATACGTTGACACAAACACAGCTGTGAGATCCTGAATACCATAGTTATGAAACACCACCTTACTGTTTGTATAGTGCTCTATGTAAATGCATGGTGGCAAGTTTGCAACTTAACTATCAGACAATATATATCCATTCAATAAAAATTATTTTTAATTTCAAAATATCAAGGGGGTAAAAATATTTTTCTTACATGGATACCTTGTATGATGCTTAAGTCAATTATTTTATCATACTCTTCACCAGAATAGTGTAAACTATTCCTGATAGGTAAGTGTTTTTATCTCTCACTTCCTTCCATCTTTCACTCTTCTTGGCTCTCAGTGTTCTTTACATCTCTTTGCGCCTATGTATGCTCATGATTTAGCTCCCAATTATTTTTGAGAACCTGTGGTATTTATTTTTCCATTCCTGAGATACACACACACACACATATGTAGTATAAATCATGGGAATATATGTGTGTACGTGGGTGTGTGTGTGTGTGTGTGTATGTATGTCATGGCCTATATGCACAGCACATTTTCAGCCCATGAATTGATAAGCACTTCGGTTGGTTCCACATATTTTCAATTATGTATTGGGTTGTAATAAATATTGGGGTACACATATCTTTTTTGACAAAATAACTTCTTTTCCTTTGGGCAGCTATCCAATAGTGGGATTTCTGGTTAAGTTACCCCTACTTATCTACTACTTTCTGAAATATACTCACATAAATATTAGATATTTTGTTTTAGTCTTATGGGTCCCTGCAGGTCTGTTCAAATTCTGAAGTCTGAAATACTAGTCTCAAGCCTTTAGCATAATAGGTACTCAACATATAGCTAGCATTCTGTATTTTTATGACAGCTCCTTTAAAATCTTTGTCAGATGATTTTAACACCTCAGTCATCTTGGCATTAATGTCTTTGACTGTCCTTTTTCATGTGAATGAGTTTTTTTTTTCTTCTTGATATGAGTGATTTTTGATTTATACCCAGGCATTTTAGATATTATATTATGAGTCTCTGTGTCTGATTTAAGCTTTCTGTTTCATCTTTCACTGTACTGCTCTGGCAGAAGATGCAGCAACACGGCTTTGGTACTACCATATGTGGGTAGATGTTGAGCTTCTCAACTAAGCACCCATTGACACATATGATAACAGGAAATTTTTATTAGTGCTGGGCATGGGTGGGAGTTCTGGCTCTTCATTGTCCCTCCACTGATAATTCCTTGGTTTATCATTGCTTCATTACTGCTCCTACCATATCTTCCACTGACAATATGGAGGCACAGTGTGGCCTCATTACTCCCAGACAGGGGTGAAAGTCCTGATTTTCTATCAGGACTCCTTAGACACCATCCCAGTGACTTCCTGGTTAATACTAGATGAGGCTAGAAGTCCAAGATCCCCATATGTTCTTCACTAACATCATGAAGGGAGAGGTTTCATTACTTTCTGGCATGGATGAGCATCCAAGATCCTCATTTGACTTCCTCCAATACCCAACCAGGTAATTGTGGCATTTCACTAGAACTCGATGCGGGTCAAATTCTAGGTTTCTCATTTGGCTTTTGCTGCCCTGCATGGTGATGTGGCTTCATTTTTACTTCTGTGGTGTTTCATTGGAATGGAGAGATTACTGTCTAAAATCTTCTGTCTTTATAGTAAATTTTCTGTCTTTTCTTGGTCCTTTAGTTAGAGAGTAGGATTTTGTTGGAGCTTTTTAGTATTCTTTTGCTGGCATATCTGTATTTCTGGAATCTTCTGCTTCAAGTGTGGGATATATGAGTAAAAAAGGAAACTCACAGAACTCACCAACTTGTTATTCCTTGGGTGCCAGGATGTCTTCTTTTCTTCATTCTTAAGAGTTTTCTTATGTGATATATATATATTATTAATGTTATACTGAGTATATATCTACTTCCCAGAAATGGAAGAGTCTCAACTTATTTTTATATGTTGTTAAATGTTATTTAACACAAAATATTCAAGTATAGTGTGTTCAGGTAAGCAGGAGAAAAAAAAAGAAAAAGATAAAGCCATTAATATTATCTGGGTTATTTCTGACTTAGTGCATACCTTCCCAAGGCATCTGTTCCTTAATTTAGAGTCATAGTTCTTGGTGGAGCAATGTTGAGTGTTCTAACAGGTTGAACTTATCTATTGACTTCCATTATTTACTGATTTGAATCTAGAAATCTAATCTTATTTACTACCTGTGCTCTTGACCTATGGTTTGGAGATCTTAACTTTGGGTTGTACATTAATTATAATAAATTCAGCCATATCAATTCAACAGAAAAAATACAAAGACTCTTTGAGAGAAAATTATGTTAGTGCTGCACGTGTAGGAGCCATGGAGCACCCTTTTCTGTTTGCTTTCAATTCTCACATACCATATACTGGCTCAAGGATTAGACAAACAGAGTGTAATTTTTTTTTTAAGAGACAGAGTCTCACTTTGTCACCCCTGGTAGAGTGTTATGGCATCACAGCTCACAGCAACCTCCAGCTCTTGGACTTAGGTGATTCTCTCGCCTCAGTCTCCTGAGAAGCTGGGACTACAGGCACCTGTCACAATGCCTAGCTATTTTCTTGTTGCAGTTTGGCTGGGGCTGGTATTGAACCCACCACCTTCAGTATATAGGGTCGGCGCCCTACTCACTGAGCCACAGGCACCACCCAAGTGTAATTTTTATACAAAAACACATAAGTATTCTTTCTCACTGGTGTAGAGAGTAAATTCTTTTTAAATTCTGATAAACAAAATGTCGTAATATATTTCCAAGAGTAGTACACATATTTAAATGTAACTCTAAGTTGAAAGTATACTGGCAGATGGAAATCCCTTTGTGCTTATTTCTAGAAAAAGAGGCTACCTAATATTTTCCAGAAGAAAACATTCAGCTCCC
>CAUYQV010122669.1:0-18339 GCA_963574575.1 Galagoides demidoff | reverse complement strand
AGCTCTGGTTTAGAACAAGAACATAAACAGCAGGTGGCTGAAGAAGGCTAAGGCTCCTCTTCATTTATATAGTTACTTCTAACGTTTTTATTTTGAAAATCAACAACTCTGGCTTGGCACCTGTGGCTCAAGTGGCTAAGGCACCAGCCACATACACCTAAGGTGGTGGGTTGGAATCCACCCCCAGCAGCCTGTCAAACAACAATGATGGCTGCAACCAAAAAAAAAAAAAAAAAAAAGCCAGGCATTGTGGCGGGTGCCTGTAGTCCCAGCAACTTGGGAGGCCAAGGCAGGAGACTCGCTTGAGCCCAGGAGTTGGAGGTTGCTGTGAGCTATGTCACGGCACTCTACCCAGGGGGACAGCTTGAGGCTCTGTCTCAAAAAAAAAAAAAAAAAAAAATCAACAACTCTGAAGAAAAGCTGTCAGAATAGTAAGACAATCATCCATGGACATTTCACCTAGATTTACTCATTGTTAATTTTATTACAGTTGCTTTCTATGTGTATTAACACACATGTAATTTCTTGCTTTTGCTGAACCATTTGCTAATAAATTGCAGATATCATGTTCCTTTCTCATAAATACTTCCATGTGTTATCTCCTAAGAACAAAAGCATTCTCTTGTATAACTACAATTTGATTTTCAATTTTAGAAAATTTGAAATTGCTAAATTTTAAAATTTTGATAGAAGGCTCGGTGTCCATAGCACAGTGGCCATGGTGCCAGCCACATACACTGAGGGTGGTAGGTTCAAACTCAACCTAGGCAGCTAAACAACAACAATTGTAACCAAAAAATAGCCAAGTGTTGTGGCAGGAGCCTGTAGTCCCAGCTACTTGGGAGACTGAGGCAAGAGAATCATTTAAGCCCAAGAGTTTGAGGTTGTTGTGAGCTATGAACCATGGCACTCTGTCAAGGGCAACATAGTGACACTCGTCTCAAAAAAATTTTTTTTTTGATAGAATATTATTGTATATGGTATATATTCAAATTGTCAATTTCTCCAAACTGGTTTTTTTTTTAGCAAGCCCACGTCCTTCCAGATACACGATCCAATTGAGGATCATACATGGCATTTAGGGGTAAATCTCTTTAGTTTCCATTAATTTGAAACCATTCCTTAGGCTTTCTTTTTTCTTTTTTTTTTGTCACCCTCAGTAGAGTGACAAGTGACCTTGGGCTCAGATTCACCTTTAGCTCTTGGTAAAATATCCCAAACATGACCTTCCCTGCATAAGGAAGGGAAATAGGAGGTGGCCCTTTCAGAAGAACCACCTTCATTCCAAATATTTATTGAGCAGTTGCCATTGCATGCCAAAAATTCTACTTAGCAATTGTTTTTGCATTAGCTCCTGTCAACTCATTTATATAAAGGGGAACACTCACTGGCTTGCCCAAGGTCACATAGCTAGTGAGTGGCTGACTCCCCATTCTGTTTTATATTTCTGACCATGCTTGGAGGGTGATGGGAAAGATGTTCTTGTCAGAGTAGCCAAACCACCCAAATGAGGTTGGCCATAGGCAGACAGGAAGTTGTCTGACCTAGTATTTGCCTCTCTATTCTGCTGGGTTTTTTCCTTTTCTTTCTTTCTTTTTTTTTTTTGAGACAGAGCCTCAAGCTGTTGCCCTGGATAGAGTGCTATGGTGTGGCACTGTAGCCCCCAGTAACCTCCAACTTGGGCTCAAGCAATCCTCTTGCCTCAGTTTTTCTATTTTTAATAGAGACGAAGTTTTGCTTTTGCTCAGCCTGGTCTTGAACTTGTGAGCTCAAGCAATCCACCCACCTCAGCCTCCCAGAGTGCTAGGATTATAGGTGTGAGCCACCGTGTGCCTAGCCTTTTTTTTTTCTTTTTGTGAGATAGTCTCACTTTGTCACCTGTAGTAGAGTGCCCTGGTATCATATCTCACAGCAACTTCAGATTCTTGGGCTCAAGTGATTCTCTTGACTCAGCCTCCCAAGTTGCTGGGCCTACAGGTGCCCACCACAACACCTCACTATTTTTAGAGACGGGGTCTCACTCTTGCTCAGGCTGGTCTCCAACCTGTGAGCTCAGGCAATCTACCCACCTCAGCCTCCCAGAGTCATAGGGAGCGACAGGTGTGAGCCACGGAGCCTGGTTTCTTTTCTTTTTTTCTGAGACAGAGTTTTACTCTGTCAACCTGGGTAGAGTGCTGTGGTGTCATAACTCACTGCAACCTCAAACTCTTGGGCTTAATTGATCCTCTTGCCTCAGCACCCCCTTAATATCTAGACTACAGATGCCCACTACAACACCTGGCTATAGGCTTTTTTTTTTTTTTTCCATTTTAGATACTGACACTTTTGAAATGTGTAGGCCAGTTGTTTTGTAGAATGGCCCTCAATTTTAGTTTGCCAAGTGGTTCTCACATAATTAGATTCAGGTCATACATTTGTGGTGGGAACAAGAATACTACAGAGTTGATTCTGTATCCTCTTCAGTTCATTACATCAGAAGGCCCAAGATGT
The DNA here is from genome assembly GCA_963574575.1 of Galagoides demidoff. NCBI lineage: Eukaryota > Metazoa > Chordata > Mammalia > Primates > Galagidae > Galagoides > Galagoides demidoff. Next base: position 15,849 of record CAUYQV010122669.1, on the reverse strand, counting down.
CTGCCTGTTCTTTTATTGGATAAAGGACACCTTCCCCATCACCCTCCACTAGATTCCTATTATGATTAATCTATAATCCATAGGGAGTTAATTTGAGAATATCCTGTTCACCAACTAACTTTCCCCCAATGGATGTAGCACGTATGAGTAATTCTTGCCAGAAGCAACAATTACTAAAATTCATTCATTCATTCATTTTTGAGATAGAGTCTCATTTTGTCACCCTTAGTAGAGTGCCATGAAGTCTTAGCTCACAGCAACCTCAAACTCTTGGGCTCAAGTGATCCTCTTGCCTCAGTTTTTCATTTTTAGTAGAGATGGGGGTCTTGCTCGTATTCAGGCTAGTCTCAGAAAACTACTGAGCTCAAACAGTCGACCAGTCTCAACCTCCCAGAGTGCTAGGATTACAGGTATAAGCCACCATGCCCAGACTAAAGCAGACTCCTTACCAGCTATCCCAAAGAGTACAGAAGTTTTCAAATGGTGGCACTACTCAACCTCATCTCCGGCTTTGAACATTTGGAAATTTAGGTTGACATGTTGACTTAGGGGTGGGCTGTAAGATTAGCATTAAAGGGGAGGAGCCAGGGAGGTTAACAGAGGTGTACTGTGCCCTCATCTGTTCGTAGAAAGGCTCAGAAAAGGAAGCTAAGAAATCAAAGGAAGGGTCTCTAGAAACCTGTAGGCTCGACCTCATTTCATTAGAAGAGCAAAGTGAAGTGATGAATTACATAAAGTGACCTTTTCCCCAGGAACAAGGGCCTCTATAAATACTTTTAAGACCTGGTCCCTGGAGATGCTCCGAACTACCTATTTCGCTACTATAAGCTAACAACCCAGCATGGAAACCACGGCTTCGTCACTGAACAAAATCCTGCATTACTGTCTTTTCACTACTATTCCTTTAAACTTTGATTACCAGGCCTCATACTTTGGATTACCTAGAAGTAGCCCCTGGATTATGAACAGTACGTGGACCACATGTACAAAATTACAGTATCCTAAAACAAGCATTGTGGTTGGTTGGTTGGTTTGTATGTGGGTTTTCAGCATCTGTCAATGTGATGTATATTATAGAGGTGGCTTCAGGTTTAAAAAGAGAAGAATCCGTAAGCTACCTACAAGACCATATATATAAACTGAAATGACATTCCTGCTTGCTATACTGTGAGAGCTCAAGGAGAAGCAGCACATTAACTGCTGTCTATGGAGGCAAGGGAACACGTGTAGGGAAGAGGGATAAAAGGGAATAAAAACCTAAACATGAGAAAGTTAAGAACAAATCATGATATAATGCCTATGTGAACTATTAAACATTTATATACACATATAATGACACATTTTCAAAAAATTTTATAGACACGAAAATATCTAGCCACTGCAGTCAGTTGAAGAATCCCCACAACTTACGTTATCTTCTGATTCAGAAACGTGTCTGGGTCCCGGGCTGTGTAGGATGTGATTTCTAGGCCGACGCCAAAGTCTTCGGACACTTCCACTCTCTTCTCTGGAGGCACGAAGATGGGGGCTTCATTCACATCCACCACATCCACAGTGATGGTGGCTGTGGAGGTGGTTAGAGAGACCACAAAGGGGTCCACATTCGTCACCGCCACATGTAGGATATACTGCTGCTTGGCCTCGAAATCCAAGCCCTAGAGAACAGAAAAAATGAAGTTAAAAAAATATTTGGGGCTCGGTGCCTGTGGCTCAATCGGCTAAGGCGCCAGCCACATACACCTAAGGTGGCAGGTTCAAATCCCCAGCCGGGGCCTGCCAAACAACAATGATGGCTGCAACCAGAAAATGACCGGGCGTTGTGGTGGGCGCCTGTGGTCCCAGCTACTTGGGAGGCGGAGGCAGGAGACTCGCTTGAGCCCAGGAGTTGGAGGTTGCTATGAGCTGTGAGGCCATGGCACTCTACACAGGGGGATAGCTTGAGACTCCGTCTCAAAAAAAAAAAAAAAAATTCATTAGACATGCTCCAAATCCAGGACCTTTGCATTTTCAGTTTCCTTTGTCTGAAACTTCCCCGCTGTCCCACCCCCCAGGTTATAGACTATATATATCCAACTCCATTTGTTGAAATCCTGACCTCCAATGTGATGTTATTAGGAAGTCGGGTCACGGGCAGGGATTAGGTCAGGAGGGTGGAGTACTTTTTAGTGCTCTTATAAGAACAGACACTCTTCTTAATGCTCTTGCCGTCTGCTTGCTACCATGAGAGAATACAGTGAGAAGTGGGCCATTTGTGAACCAAGAGGAGTGCCTCCATCCCTGGATCTGCCAGAGCCTTTCTCTTGAACGTCTCAGCCTCCAAAACTGTTAGGAATAAATTACTGTTTTTCTGAGTGGGAAAGTGATAATTAAAGAATCTTTTCCTCATTTAAAAAAAAAATTACTGTTTAAGCCACCCAGCCTATAGCGTTTTTGTCATAGTATTCTGAACTGACTATAAAACACCCATTTTTGTACATGGCTAACTCTCTTTCTTTAGCTATTTTGTCAAATTTATCTTTTTGGTGAGATCTACATATACAAAATTCCAATGCAGAATTCCCCATCCTCCTCAGGTTTAGCCTTTGCCAAAGAACGTGAAGAACATCTATATGCTTTTTAAAAATTGCATATTTCTACTAAAATGCAATCTGGCACATAGTAGGTACATGATAAATATTTGTTGACTGAATGGATAAATCAGTGGACATTTTTATTTTGGTCAAGCACTGTGCTAGGTGGTTTATACATTCTCATTTAATTCTCCAAACAATTCTGAGATTAGGATGCTATTATCCTTATTGTACAGATGAAAAGAAAACAAATAACATTCTACAATTCACTCAGTTAGTGAAAGCTAGAGACTGACACCAGGGTTCATATGCTTCCAGCCTCTTCATGTTCCCTTGCATTGACAGGCTAGAAAATCAAGGTTTCCCTCACACATAGGGTGGCACAGAAAGCATGGCCAAATTATCACATTTCTGGACTGATGCGTAAGTCTGTGGAACGTGGCGCACAGATCTATAGTTTAGCTTAGGGAGGAAGTTACCTCTCTCCTAATTTTCATTGCTACTTTGTGGGAACTCAAAATATCTGTCCAGTTTTGAAAGTATCACAAATATATAATTATCACCTTAAAAGTACAATTTATAGCATGTAAATGTATATACTTTATGGTTGTTGCCTTAGGAAATAACCACATGAGAAATATCTAAAATATACACATTTCTCCATATGTAAGAACCCACAAGTCTGTCTGTCTATTCCCCCATCCTTATACATTATCTTTGCTTCAATTGACACTTAATGGGGTCTTGCTCCTTGTTGAGGGAAAGATACCACAGGCCTTTTCTAAGGCAGGAATGACCCTTTCTTCTGACCTGCTTATAGACATTCTCCTGCCAAGGATGTCTAAAGCTGTCTCACGGTAGGATGTGTTGGGAGAGGGGGGCAAGGGAACAAATTCCTTTCCACACTTGATTGCACAACACCCTTGGGTCACATTGGGTCAAGGAAGTGAGTTGAAGAAGCATATGACATTCCTGACCCTCTTTCATCTCAGAGACCCAGTAATGATGGTGCCACAAAATGTGGGATGTGCATACATTCACACTGTCAAGCATATATGGGCACCTACAGTATGCCAGCCGTGTACTAGACACAGTGAGTATTGCACTGCATTCTGGCCTGTGTCTTCGTACAGTAAACTCTCCAATGAGGACAACTTGTCAACTTACAACAGACAGAAAGTAAGTGATAACTTGAACATAATCCAATAACAAACTGCACAACAGGATACATCTTGACTAATCAGAGAATAATCAGACAGGTAAGCCTAGAGTTTTTGAAAAAGTTCTCATAGTGAAGGTTTGACTCAAAAGATAGAAAAGTCTATGGATTTGCAAAAATGGAGGAGTCAAGTCATTTCAAGCAGAAGAAAGAGCTTAAGTAAAGTGGCAAAAATTAGCATAATTTGATTAAGAGAGAGAAATCCATTTGCCTGATAATGGAGAGATTATATGGACATTTAAATATCTACAGGAGAAACTGAGCTCCCTCCTTTATCCTGTTAATCTAGAATATTATGAGAATTTTGTCCCCAGTAAAGACAAAGACTCATTATTCTTTGCCATCAGGGACGTTAAAATGTGTTCCTAAATGTTTCACCTCAAGGAACATGATGATAGCCACAGGAATTGATTGGAACACATCAGTGATGTCATGTCTGATTCTTATTAAATATACTAATGATGGATTAATTCACTGCAGAACTGAAAATAGTCTGCCTGTCAGAAACCAAGTCTGAACATTATAAGAACCAGTGGGAGTTTCCTTACTGACAGTTCCTTGCATTCCTGTGGCAAATTTGGGGCACATTTGAACCAGATCAATAGCACCCTGAATGGTTGCCTGGGAGTCATGATTTGAAGCTGACTCTGATGTTTTGAATCTTACGTCTGAAAAATAGGTCCAAATGTGGCTCTACCTGTCTCACCTGGAGAAAAAAGGAGAAACAACAATGATAGTGGGAATACTTGAGAATGAAAGTAAAGTAAAACAAAGATAAACATATATGGCTACTTTGTTGTGTCTCAGGCACATACCACGGTATCCAATAACATTTTAATTTATCCTCGGTTTACCCTGTGCAATTGCTGATAGTATACATATATTATATTATATTGGTTTATTTATGTTTTTTGGATAAAGGAGGATTTTATAATATTTAAAAACATAAAATATTTGTTCCATCTTCCTGCTTAGTATGTGAAGGACCCTGAAACCCCTACTTCTGATTGTAGACGTTCACAAAAAGCCCCTAAGTCATAGACTCAATTTTCACTGTAAAGTCTTCAAGTGTGTAGGATTTGGGAAATTAAGGAGAATTTTCACCAAAGGTAGAGAAACCCCTGAAATTTTATTCTCTGACAATATTGCAGTCATGACCTTATTTTCTTAAGATGTGTCTCACCCCTGAAAACGAAATGGAAGTAGAAAAGAAAATACAAAGTTTCCGCAGAGTCTGCCAATTTCAGAAAGTAGGGTGGCTGATACTCTTTCAGGCCTGGGTTCCTGAGAGCAGGACCTAAGTCAAGGGCATCTGGTGTTTTGCAAGGAGGTGGGTAGGATGCTGTCAAGAGAAGAGCAATGAAAGAAGTAGCTGAACTAGAATTTAGCTTTAGCCCAATCCCTGTGGAGCACCCAAGGATGTCCAGCACCTTAAAACTGGCTCTCTTACCCACTTGCCAGTCAGTCATAGCATGTTGGCCATCCCCAGTGTGGCAGGAAGGCCATTTAATCTCCATGACAAAATGCTTTCTATTTGGCCATTTTCCATAGAAGAGGGCCATTAGCAGCCAACTTTCATAGAAGTGGCTGGGGGGTGAAGGCACCAGCCTGGTAAGGTGCTCTAAGTGGGAATCAGCAGTGCCCGTGCCATTCATTATTCTCTAACAAGAAGTATGGAGTAATGCTTAAAACCGAGCCTGAAGGACGGATAAAACATCAATGGCCAGAGATGCATTTGGAAAGTTTCTTCCTAATTCTTTTGATAATGGCACGTCAACACTATGGATACTTTACATGAAATTCTGGCATTTGCAGTTCCGCTTGCAGCAATGACTAGCTGCCCTACGGTCTTTTCTCTCTTTCCATAAAACAGCTATACCCAGGAAGAGGCTGCTCAGCCACAGACTGTTCATTCTGCCTACTTCTCGCATCTGGGTCTGGCTGTGTGATGAATTCACACCACTGGGAAGCCGCCGCAGTGAGGGGTGTTTCCAAGCCAAGCCTGTCAGAAGCAGGTGTGACCCTTCCACGTTCTGTCTGCCATTTCCATCAGCTGTCCTATGGGATAGCAGAAGCATAAAGTGGAAGGAGTCTGGGTCCCCGTTCTTGTGTTGAGAAGAACTACCTGCTAATTGGAACCTTAGACGTGAGCCATTATATACTCTATTGAACGAAAAATTCTATTTTTCACAGCAATATCTTAGCTAATTATCCTCATTATTAAGAAATAAACAAGAATATTTTGCTAGGTAAGTCTAGAAAACGGTCTCCCTTTGGATGCGTTCTTTGTCCTCTTGTGGTGTCTTGGAGGTTCACTCACTTTTTTCTGTGTATTTCACACAGCTGTGCCATGGCCCGGTCACTTCTTTGCAACAAGACTCAAGTTATAGAAAATTTTGTTTTCCATTTACCCTTGTTCAAAATTTACATTAAAAAGAGTGGCATGATCTATGGTATGTTAAAAAGGCTTCACTTTCTTTGATTATTTTTCAAATTCTTATTTCCAGCTTTGGTTTCAGCCTGGTGTGAAACTCCTGATTTTTGACGCATAATAGTTCTTGGTTCTGTCAGGATAGTGGCTTCTACATTCTTACCCATGCTCTCTGGAATAAGAAAAGGACGTTGAGTGGTTGGCATTGGAAAAGAGGTCAGAGGTGTTATCCTCTGGTGTTTTGGTAAGAAGTGGTACTTCTGGCTCGGCGCCTGTGGCTCAATCTGCTAAGGCGCCAACCACGTACACCTAAGGTGGCGGGTTCGAATCCCCAGCCCGGGTCCGCCAAACAACAATGATGGCTGCAACCAAAAAATGGCTGGGCATTGTGGTGGGCGCCTGTGGTCCCAGCTACTTGGGAGGCGGAGACAGGAGACTCGCTTGAACCCAGGAGTTGGAGGTTGCTATGAGCTGTGATGCCATGGCACTCTACCCAGGGGGATAGCTTGAGGCTCTGTCTCAAAAAAAAAAAAAAAGAAGTGGTACTTCCAACTTGTAGATTCTACTAAAAATGCAGCCTGATTAAGGAATATGCTTTAGGTCCATGATACTTCTAGAGAAAGGGGTAGCTCAGTAATTCTGTGGTTCATCAAGTTCATAATCAATGTTACATCAACTGTATTGGCATGCAATGGATAGTCCATTGCATCCTAATCCATCATCTTAATTTAGAGTTTTAAAGTTCCATCAAATTAGCAATGATTCCATCACCATTGTCAGGGAAAGGAATGGGACGAAGTTGCCTTCAAACCCCATTTGTACAGAGTAAGTAAACTACATGCATAAAATAATTGAAAATAGTTTAAAATGACAGTGATAAACCTTTTACATTTATAGAGTTTGTGAGGGATTAAATGATAGTGTCAACATGCCCATAATTATTTGTTTGAAATAGTAGTCTATATCTTTAAAAATTAGTACACCCATTTTTTTTTTAAATTTCAGGTTAGGTCTGCATTTGTCATGAAGAATCCCTCTTGCAGTTGTGTTCCACACCCAAGAGGTGTGCCATATGCTTTTACATTGTGCCCATTAAGTGGGAGCACACCAATCCCCTCCCCTCCGCTCCTCCTCTTTCCTCCTTCCCTATTCCCCGCCCCCTTCAATTTAAAATGAAATGACTTTTCTTTTTTTAGAGACAGAGTCTCACTTGGTTGTCCTCAATAGAGTGCTGTGGCATCACACCTCACAGCAACCTCCAGCTCTTGGGCTCAGATGATTTTCTTGTCTCAGCCTCCCAAGTAGCTGAAACTACAGACACTCACCAAAATGCCTGGCTATTTTTTTGTTGCAGTTCGGCTAGGGCCAAGGTTGAACCCACCACCCTCAGTATATGGGCCAGTGCCCTACCAGCTGAGCCATAGGTGCCACCCAGAAATGAAATGACTTTTTCACCCATGTGGGCATGCATCAGATCATCTACTGGTTTCATATTAGTATTGAGTACATTGGATATTTGCTTTTCCATTCTTGTGATACTTTAGTAGGAAGAATATGTTTCAACTCCATCTAGGTTAATACAAAAAATGTAATGTCCATCCTTCTTATGCCTGAATAGTATTGCATAGTATAACATACCACAGTTTGTTAACCCATTCCTGGGTTGATGGGCATTTAGGTTGCTTCCACATCTTGGCCATTGTAAATTGAATTATAATAAACAATCTAGTGCAAAGGTCTTTATCACAAAATAATTTTTTTTCTTTCCTCTGGGTTGATGCCTAGTAGTGGAATTGCAGGGTCATGTGGGAGGTCTAATTTGAGTTCTTCGAGAATTCTCCATACTTCTTTCCAAAGAGGCTATAAAAGCATCCCCCTCTCTCCACATCCATGCCAGGATCTGCAACTTTGGGACTTTGTGCTGTGGGCTATTCCCACTGGGGTTAGATGATATCTCAGGGTGGTTTTGATTTGCGTTTCTCTGATGATCAGGGCCAATGAGTATTTTTTTCATGTGTTTGTTAGCCATCTGCCTTCCTCAGAGAAGGTTTTGTTCATGACTCTTGCCCAGTGATAGATGGAATTGTTTGCTCTTTTTGTTTGTTTGTTTGTTTGTTTGCTCTTTTATTGAAGGCATTTAGATACAGGCTCACACTTACAAAATAAAAATTAATGGCGGCAGCATCTATTTTCTAGGTTTAACTCAGACAGAAGTGAAGTCAGAGTATATTGTATGATGCATATCATACTCCCTGAGATATGATTTCATATTTTATACTCGATCCTCAGGTAAATTTAATATTTCATTTAGAAAGAGATATGCACAGAGAAAGGAAATAAATCAAGACAATCAGACCAACCCATCATATAGCAGGAGCATGAAATATGCACACGGAACCTCAGCCCCCAAAATCTCCAAAGCCTCACATTATTTTAAATATTCCTATTGGACCCTAACATTTATCAATAAGTTGCTATTGCCCAATATGAGTGAGGCAAATGAATCCAAACTCTTTTAATCTTCTAGGTTAGAAATTCTCAGGCAAATTGATTCAATGGTGACCTCTTTTTCTTTTTTTTTAAGTTCTAGACAAGAATTCTTTAACTGGAAGCAGATACTGTATTTTCTCTGACTCATAAAGGATGTTTTTATAATAACAATTTGCATTCCACAAGACAGTGGCATTTTGTCACAGTTTCATTTAACCATGAATCACCAAAACCAGGTCATGGTCATGCTCTCCCCTCCACCACCCTTGCTTCTCACATCCTACCCCTTCAGACCTGTTTAGCTTTGAAAAACATGTTCCCTAACACACAGCTTATCTTCATAAAAGTCTATCTGGGTCATTCTCAATGTCTGAGAAATTTACCATGACCGCTTTTTGACCCACTGACACAGCTGTAGGATTTACCATTTTTGTTACTACAATGCCCTGGGTAGCATTTCAAATACACAGAGTCACAACCTTTATTGTTTGCTAGATGGGCTGTGAAATGTATGCTAATGTTCATAATAGGATTATACAAGGTTGTTTATTGTCTGAAAAATAATATGAGCATTATCCTCTATGCTTTTTTCCCCCAATGGGTTTTCCCTTTAACAGGCATTAGGAAGTCTAATTTTGACTAAGTAAATATCGGCTTTCAGCTTTATAAATGATGGTTCATTTAGGCACATACTTTAATGGTATTAAGGGTGGAAAACAAGAATTATCCAAGTAAACTAAAGTACAAAGAACATATTATAATATAGAACCATGCATGGCAAATTGTAGCACGTACATATTTCATGCTAGAATTGTACATAGTAATTCAACATAAGTCAAATATGGGACAAAGGACTATATATGTATGTGATGAAGGTGACACTTAAAAATACAGAATACAGGGCATAACTATAGTGCCACTGTCCCACAGATCCTTTGCTTTTTGCTTTGTATAGAGCTATTCAGTTGTGATTTTAAATCTTTTCTTAGTTTGAGTTTCCACCAAAAATAGATGCTAAGTTTAGAATTGGGGTTCAACTGCTTTACTTGGGGGGGAAACAGCAGGTCCCAGTGAAAGAATGGGGAAGTGAGATGGGTAAGGAAAAATTAGAATTGAGGGTGCTTTGCAGAGTGACACTGGGGTGCGCGACCCGGACTCAGTTTCCTGGGGGGTCATTTGGAGACTCTTGGGAACATGCCTGAGTATTGTCCCAAAAAATGGGTGAGGAAAGTTGGGTATTTTTTTACCAGTAACTTTCCTCATTGGTTGAGGGCCACTCAGGGTATTACCTCCCCCTGTGCAGGACATGCACGCCCAACCTATCAGAGAGACTTTTCAGGTTGACAAAAGCAGCGAACCACACGCATCCCCAGGAACTCGGCAGCGAACTCCAGCGTTAAGTACAGAACCCAAGCCTCTGTTCCACGTGCCACAGCCACAGGTGTCTGCATCTTTTGCTTCAGTATGTTGGAACCAGAGCATGGGATAAAAAATAACCCATCCTGAATCTGGTTCTACCATTCAGTTATGGTGAATGGTTTTTATACGCCTGGAGCTTCAAGCCATATTGTATCAAACTGACCTATTTAGAAGTAGGAGACTGGACCTCCATTTCCTCCCATATAAAACAGATACAGAGAGTTATTGCATGGATTCTATCTGATAAGGATTGCATGAGAAGCATCTTGTACAGTTCCTGGTTTATCAGAAACATGCAACAGGTTTTAGGGTCCTATCCCCAACCCCCACACCTGTCTCTGCCCCACTTTCCTTATCAGTAATATTGTTGATATGTAATAGGTGGTGAACCCGGATAGGTTTCCCAAGGCCAGTCTCAGGTCTGATGATTCACTAGAAGGATTCACAGAACTCAGAAAAGCTGTGGTTCTCAAAGTTATGGTTTATTACAGAGAAATAATACAAATTAAAACCAGCACAGGAAGAAGCCACATAGGGAGGAGTCCAAGAGAAACCAGGCACAAGTTTCCAATCCTCCCCCAGTGAAGTCATGTAAACAGAACTTAATTCTCCCAGCAGTGATGTATGGCAACACATGTCAAGTATTGCCAACCAGGGAAGCTCACCCAAGCATTGATGTCCAGGGTTTTTCTTGGAGGTCAATTCCATAGGCATAGGGCACTCCTGAAACTGACCTTAGCTACTGCAGTCTCCAGCCCCCAAGAGGTCAGGCTGGTACAATGTAACCCAAAGCTCCAAGAATTACAGGTAATATCTTAAATGACACAGACAGCAACTGAGAGTCTTTAATAAGAAAAAGAGGGGGAGAAAAGGACAAGAAGAGAAAGTGGCTGGTAAAAACTTGGCAAAGATATTGAGACCCATTTGTTCAAGGATGCTTAATTTCTAAAACTTCAAAACAATACAATTTTAAGATGGAAGAACCCCAAGAGCAAGGTCTAAAATCACAGTATCACCAGGGAAAATGTATAAAAATTAAGAGGCACAGATTTCCAGAGAAAGTAACCATCTTGAGATTTAATGCCCCCCCCATTAAATTATGTTGGTCCATGAGGAAGCTATAGAAAAGCACTGTACAATGAAAGCATAATGCAAGCCACAGAGCTGAGCCACAGATATAATTTTAAATTTTTTATTAGCCACATTTTTAAAGAAGTAAAGAGATAGGTAAAATTGAGTTAAAAACTATATTTTGTTTAACCCAGTATGCCCAAAATAAGAACATATATAATCAGTATAAAGCTATTAATGAGATACTTTGCCTTCTTATTTTCATAATAAGCCTTTGAAATCCAGACTGTATTTTCTATAACACATCTTAATTCAAATAAGTCACATTTTGAGTGACTTTTCTATTACACAGAGCCGCTCTGGAAAATAGTCATCCTTTTCTCCTATAAACAGTGGGTCTGGTAAGGACCCTCATTTGTGCATATTTTACTAAATACTCTCAAATATTGGGTAGAACAGAGACTCGAAATTCTAGTTATACTATTCTCTCTTCCTTAATTATGTTTGCTGAACATTTTCCTAAATCCTTTCACATATAATTTTTTTGCATATACAACATCATATTAAGCATTTTAATGATAGATTATTCTTCCCATGTTAAATGTTGGGAAGTGGATTCGGGGAAGTTTAACAACCTGCCCAGGGTTTCAGAGATAGGCACAGGCTAAGCGCTCAAAACTTCAGTCTGTTTCTCAGTGGAGCTTTTCTGTATATCACCCCAAATAATATAGGGGTGAAAAAAGTAATGGCTTACAGCCAAAGTGAACTGTGGGACCTAAAGTGACTCAGAACGATTGGGTCATAAGGGCAGAGCTATAAGCCTTTCCGAACTCTATCCTCCAAAGAGAAAAGAATGAAAGCCCTTGGAAAGATTTGCAATTCCATTTGGGCCTTAGATCTCATGATAAGATGTAAGGCCACCACCTTACACTGATGAAGAATGAAACTATTATTTACAAGTCATTTACAAACACATTTCAATTCATGAAGTTCTATTTCATGTTAATTCCTGGGAACTTCAACCCAGTCTTCAGTCATTTTGGGGAATTGTACTGTACTGGAACCCACAGCATCTGCTGAATCAGCCTAGTGTTCCCAGATATTTCAGGGCATCAACCCCAAGGATTTTTTTTCCTCCCTTCACCAACCTGGAGTTCTGAGGCAAAAAGCTGGAGGAAAGTAACTCGGTAACCGGATTTGACCACTGAAAAGCATGAGCAATAGTTCGACTTCTTTGTCAACCTAGAGAGAGTAACTCAATCCCCCACCAATTTACTTGCAGCCTATTGTTTTGAGTGACCCCTAGACCCATTCTGCTTATTTATTACTTAATCAATTACCCATAAGATTAGCACTTTAGAAATATATCAGTATTTGATTTGCAACCCAGAATTAATCAAGTCCACTGTGAACCAGTAGTATATAAAGAAGGCGGGCTCGTGGAGATAGTAACTATTCATCCTTTATATCAGCATTTCTTAACCTTGACAGCACACTGGAATCCCCTGCGGAGCTTTAAGCCTGGGCTCCCAGCAGAGATCTGGATTTAATTGGTCCAGGATGTGGTGTTAAGCATTAGGATTTTTAAAGCTCCCCCAGTGACCTCAATTATTCCAATATATAGTTGGGTTGAGAATCATTGCTCCATAGCATCTAAACATTATCCCTTAGTTAAGTGAGGAATGTCAGCTTAGGCAAAGTAAATAAGCCATATTTCTTAAGAGTCACATAAAAATTCTTTTAGAGAATAAATATGATATCATGCCACTGCTTTAATGGAGAGTAAATAAAAATATCCAACAATATTTCTGCTGTGGTGTTTTGTAACATGTTGAAGATGGGAAATGACACTCGTGATAAATTCTTCCATTGATTAAGTTTCAGGAAAAGTAGGACTTTTTATTTATTATTTTAAATTAAATTTATGTATGTATTTATTATTTTTCCAAACAAATGGTGCACTTTCTTGATCAGATGACATAAAATGAGTTTTTCACTTCATGTACCTAAAATGCCTATACTTTTGCTCCTAATAATTTTTTCCTTTTAAAATTTGTCCTTGGGGAGGAGGAGCAAGATGGCAGCCAAGTAACAGCTTCCATGCAACTGGGCATAGTAAGACTGGGGAGAGAAGACTTCAGGCATCTCTGGCTGGAGGAATTTGCCCAGAAACATCCCTTTGGGGATACAGGGAGTCAGCAAGAGACTTCTGGACCTTATCAGGAGGACAAAAGCAGTGGAGAACTGGCAAGTGGTTGCATGTGTTTGTTCAATCTAATTCACCAGCTGCTGTGTACAGCAGCAATGAGACTGTAAATTGGAAAGGCCTTACCTGTGAGCTGTTTTGGGTTTCCTTGGACTTGACACTCAGTTGAACTATCTTGGGAGAACTTGGGCAAGAGTGTGGAGGACTTTAAGCATTGTCTAGGGCCCCAGTCTGAGCCACTGAGCTAGATGGAGCTAGTAGTGTTCTGCTGTGGGCCACACAGAGCCATTGTGGAAGAACTGCCCTGGCAAGCTCTGCACTCAGGATCACAGAGAAAGGATCAGCCAGGAGACCTCAGGTAAGTAATCTAGTAAATGAGCAACCTAAAGGCCTTCATTATAAATGAAAATTTTCCCCTGACACACTCCTTTCAGAGGGATATCAGACCCCAGGTTGCCTCAACTCTAACTGAGTTTCTCCAAGACACATTGTGATGAAAATGTCCAAAGTGAAGACAAAAGAAAAGATTCTTCCAGCTGCCAGGATTAAGCACCAGTTGACTACAGGAGCAAATCCATCAGGGTGACTGCAGACTTCTCTAATGAAACTTTTTAAGCAAAAAGACAATGGTCATCTACCTTTAATTTACTTCAACAGAACAATTTCCAGCCCAGAATTGTACATCCTGCTAAGCTAAGCTTTAAAATTGATGGAGAAATCAAATCATTTACTGATATACGAACATTGAGAAAATTTGCCACAACAAGACCAGCTCTACAGGAAATACTTCAACCTGTTCTACACACTGACCATCATAATGAATCAACAGCAAAGAACTCTGAAATTAAAGGACAGAACCTAACTTCCACAATGATGCAAAAGATAAAACTAAGCAATGGGCTCTCACAAAATAAAAATAAATAGAACACTACCACACTTATCAATTATCTCAATAAATGTTAATGGGTTGAATTCCCCACTGAAGAGGCATAGTTTGGCTGACTGGATTAAAAAACACAAGCCATCCATTTGCTGTCTATAGGAAACACACCTAACTTCAAAAGACAAATTAAAACTCCAAGTTAAGGGTTGACAGACAATTTTTCAGGCAACCAGAATTCAGAAGAAAAGAGGAGTTGCAAACTTAATCTCAGATACATATGGATTTAAAGCAACTAAAGCAAAAAAAGACAAAGGTGATCACCTTATATTGTCAAGGGAGAAATATAACAAGAAGACATTTCAATTGTAAATATTTATGCACCCCAGTTAAATGCTCCCAGATTCTTCAAACAGACCTCACTCAATCTGAGCAATATGATATCCTATAACACTATAATAACAGGAGACTTTAACACTCTTCTTACAGAGCTGGACAGATTCTCTAAACAGAAATTAAACAAAGACATAAGGGACTTAAATGAGACCCTAGAACAACTGTGTTTGATAGATGCATATAGAACACTCCATCCCAAAGAAAAGAATATACGTTCTTCTCATTGTCCCAGGGAACATTCTCCAAAATTGATCATATCCTAGGACACACCCAACCTCAACAAAATCAAAAGAATTGAAATTTTACCTTGTATCTTCTCAGACCACAAGGCACTAAAGGCGGAACTCAACTCCAACAAAAATGTTCAACCCACACAAAGGCATGGAAATTAAACAACCTTCTGTTGAATGACAGTTGGGTGCAGGAAGAAATAAAAGAGAAAATCATTAACTTCCTTGAGCATAACAACAATGAAGACCCAAACTACCAAAACCTGTGGAATACTGCAAAAGCAGTTCTGAGAGGAAAATTTATTGCTTTAGATGCCTACATTCGAAAAACATAGAAAGAGAGCACATCAACAAACTCACAAGCCCCCTTATGGAATTGGGAAAAGAACAATCTAAGCCTAAACCCAGCAGAAGAAAAGAAATACCCCAAATTAAATCAGAGATCAATGAAATTTTAAACAAAAGAACCATTCAGAAAACTACTGAAATAAGGAGTTGTTTTTTTGAGAAAATAAATAAAATAGATAAACCTTTGGCTAGACTAAATAGAAATAGAAAAGTAAATGTCTAGTAACTTCAATCAGAAATGATAAAGGGGAAATAACAACAGATGCCACAGAGATACAAGAGATCATCTCTGAATACTGCCAGAAAGTCTAGGATCTGAAATTTGACAATGTGAAGGAATTGGATCAATATTTGGAATCACACCCTCTCCCTAGACTTGGCCAGGAAGAAATAGAGCTCCTGAACAGGCCAATTTCAAGCACTGAGATTAAAGAAACAATAAAAAATCTTCCAACAAAAAAATGCCCTGGTCCGGATGACTTCACACCAGAATTCTATCAAACCTTCAAGGAAGAGATTATATACATACTGCAGAAATTATTCCCAAAACTGAGGAGGAAGGAATCTTCCCCAACACATTCTACAATGC
>CAUYQV010122666.1:0-22783 GCA_963574575.1 Galagoides demidoff | reverse complement strand
CACAGTACTAGCTCAGGGCAGGGCCAAGGACTGTCTCAGGCAGGGCTCAGGGCAGGGCTCAGGAAGGCCTCAGGAAGGGCTCAGGGCAGGGGTCAGGGCAGGGCTCAGGAAGGGCTCAGGAAGGGCTCAGGGCAGGGGTCAGGAAGGGCTCAGGGCAGGTCTCAGGAAGGGCTCAGTAAGGGCTCAGGGCAGGGGTTGGAAGGGCTCAGGAAGGGCTCAGGGCAGGGGTCAGGAAGGGCTCAGGGCAGGGCTCAGGGCAAGGGTCGGGAAAGGCTCAGGGCAGGACTCAGGGCAGGGGTCAGGAAGGGCTCAGGAAGGACTCAGGAAGGGCTCAGGAAGGGCTCAGGGCAGGGGTCGGGAAGGGCTCAGGAAGGGCTCAGGGCAGGGCTCAGGAAGGGCTCAGGGCAGGGCTCAGGAAGGGCTCAGGGTAGGGCTCAGGAAGGGCTCAGGAAGGGCTCAGGAAGGGCTCAGGGCAGGGCTCAGGGCAGGGCTCAGGAAGGGCTCAGGGAGGGCACTCTGGCACATCTCAGGGGATTGGGGAGGTGTCTGAGGAAAGTCGCATTTTATTTCTGACCAAAACTTGGTGGCCAGGAAAGTAATTCATCTTATTTTTTTGGTGAGATCTTTGGGGAAGGGAAACATACAAAATGTTCTAATTGATCTGCTTTAAAATTAAAAGTATGGACTATATGAACTTTGAGTAAAAACAGCACTCAATGAAAAGCACATATATTAATAGCAGTTTCTAATCTGTTACATTTTGGACAGAGATGACATGTCCAAAAAACCAAATTTATATGGCCCATAACCTTTTTTTTATTTTTAAAAACATTATGAATGTCTCTGCCTTCTTAATTATAGTATACAGAGTACAATCTAATCACCTTTTGGTGACTCACCTTTGTACTTAGAGATGTCAGTTCCAACAAACATCTCTAGATTCTTATGCTTTTTGTTTTTGCCCCTTGTCTCTGCTGGCCTCTCACTTGCTATATCTTCCAGAAGTACACTACAAGCTCTCCTTTCTTCCCTCCTTTTTAGTTCTAAATTTTTGTTCTTACCATAGACAGGAAAATAGGTGAAATTATTAGAACTCTATCTAAAACGAAGGATGAGCAGCATGGCTGCTGGAGCCCTGGTGGAGACAGGCACAGACACACACATGAGTGCACTTTTTATAGGGATTTAGATTAACGCACTAATATTTATGAGCCCGCTTCTATAGGCCAGGCTCCAGGCTTGACACTAGTGGTCAGAGAGACCCTACTGTCTTTCCT
Organism: Galagoides demidoff; assembly: GCA_963574575.1. Classification (NCBI taxonomy): domain Eukaryota; kingdom Metazoa; phylum Chordata; class Mammalia; order Primates; family Galagidae; genus Galagoides; species Galagoides demidoff. The sequence goes on along the minus strand of CAUYQV010122666.1, from coordinate 21,506 downwards.
TGATACATAGACAGAAAGCTTGTGGGACATGGTGGTCTTCAATAGTCACATGCTTCTCATGGTCCCTGACAAGATATTTAAGAGTTATAAATAATTTCCAAAGATGGGCTACTGGATTACCAAAGTGGGACCCTGGCAAGATCTGATGGAGAATTCTCCCTCAGATGGAGTCTCAGATGGTCGTAGTTATACTTATATTTCAGAATAAACTGAGATTTATTGAGCAAATCAATACTGTAAAGTGGTTAAAATGTTGATTTAGAAAAACATTTTGCAAACAAGAAAGAAAAAAATCTGCAGTAGGAATGCATTCATGTTAATTCTAAGAACACACCCCCTATACTATATATACTTAGTGGAGCATGTAAACAAAGCAACAGATTTAAAATATAAGTGAAAAGGAGACAAAGCCACTTTAGGAAAGTAGGGTGGTGATGTCTGGGAAAGGGTCAGCAGAGAAGGGTTAGGGAGAGTTGAAGGATCTTTATTACCTTGTTAAGAGCAGAAGTGAAGTAAACACACCACAATGTTTGATGATCACTGGGTCCAGCTGGTGTGTAAGGATGTTTGCTATATTGCTTTCTGTACAGTTCAAAAATTTTCATGGTATAATAAGAGACTAAGAAGAAAAAGAAGATCCAAACTTTTTCTATTCAAATATAAGATTGGCTTGGCTCCCATAGCACAATGGTTACAGCGCCGGCCATATACACTGAGGCTGGCGGGTTCAAACCTGGCCTGGGCCAGCTAAACAATAATGACAACTGCAACAAAAAAATAGCCAGGCAGTGTGGCAGGTGCCTGTAGTCCCAGCTATGTGGGAGGCTGAGGCAAGAGAATCACTTAAGCCCAAGAGTTTGAGGTTGCTGCAAGCTGTGAGGCCATGGCACTCTACCCAGGGTGACAAAGTGAGGCTCTGTCTCAAAACAAAAACAAATATAAGATGGCTCATTCTTCTTCCACAAGCAGGGGCCTGGAACTGTCCATAACTTTACTCAGCCGGCCCACTGCTGTGATGTGGGAAGCCTTCTTATTCCCATGTGTCTGGCTTTGCAGTGGGTTTATTTATGCCTAGACTTTCTCTTTCCCATTGAATTTAAACCCATCAGAAGGAAGCAGAACAACTTTGCACAAGGTGAACTGGCTCTCTGAAAGCAGGATAGTTTCAGGTTCACTTTGTGTCCTCAGAAGTAGAAGTGTCTGTCTCCCCATTGGTGTTCAATAAAGATTTGTTGGGTGACTGAGTTCAAGCCAAGTTCCCTTGAACTCCACCCCACAGGCTCCAGGCTGCGCTGTGCCCTCATGGAGCTCAAATGCTAGAGGGGAGACGCACACGAACACCCAACTGACTGGACAAGGGGGTGACCAACATGGCAGGTGCACAGCCTGGGTGGCCAGTTCTAACCAGGGTGGCTGGGGGAGGCATAATTTGCTCAAATTTTACATGTTGGTGTCCCTCTTGGAGGTAAGGGATTGTTCTCCCTGGAGACTTAAAATGGTTAAAATATGTATCTCTTGACATTTTGAGTAGAGCATGTAAGAGAGAACGTGGGTAGAGAAATGACAGGAAACACCTGAGGCAAGGAAGGGAAGGGAAGTAGGGTAGCCTACTAGGCCAGGACCAGCTGGGGTCCCAGGGAGGCAGGGCTGGGAAAGGGAGTGACCCCCAAGTCTATATTCCCAAGTGAGTGACCCCAAAGTCTATGTTCCCACCACAGACTTCTGCAGTCTTCCCCACAGGAGAGCTCCTTGACCCTGGCAGGCCCTGAGACTAACATAAGAACTGCCTAGAGAAGGAATTATGGCAGAACTCCACAGAGGGAGATCTCCCTGGATCCCAGGCACCCCCGAGCCTGACCAGCTACGGCCACAGCCCCCACCAAACTGCATCCTGCCCTCAGGCACGACATGCCCTGCAGCTCCACACCTCTGGAGCCCAGTGACTAAGGCGCAACTCGGCCTGCAGCTCCATACCTCTGGAGCCCCACTGACATCGTCGAGATGTTGCCACTGGTACCAAAACTGAGCCATGACAAGGACCCTCTTGCCCCAGCAGCAAGCCCACTGTGCATTTTCATGTACCTTAAGGACAGACCCCACCTACCCACTGCTGCCACCTAGCTGGCTGATGCTACTGTGACCAAATCGTAAACCACCAGCAGTGACCACCAACTTACCCATAGCAGGGTCACCACAAAGCCACTGCTGATCCCACTCAGACTTTCTGCTAGGGACCTGGGGATTGGGAGGACTTGAACAGACCAACAGCAAGTAATAGCACTAAATCAGTAAAACAATGTTCCCTGACCAAGACAAAGACCAGAAAACTCCACTGACAAATTCCACCAAATGTATCAAGAATAACCACCAATTCTCCTCAAATTGTCCCAAAAAGTTCAAAGAGGAAGAAATTGTCCCTAAGTCATTCCATGAGGCCAGCGCTGACCCGGTGCTGGAACCAGACAAGAAAGCAACAGTGAGAAAAACAACTAACAACTAAAAATCACAGAAACACAGGGCCATATCCCTGGTGAACATAGATGCAAAAACCCACAACAAAGTCCTAGCAAATCAAATCCAGTAGCATCTCAAAAAGATAACACACCATGATCAAGCAAGACTTATCCCAGAGATGGAAGAATGGTTCAAAGCATGCCAGTCAGTGACAAGACTCAGCACACCCTCATGGTAAAACTCTTAACAGAGTAGGCAGAGCTGGACCATACCTCAACATAACAAAGGCCACACAGGGCAAACCCACAGCTGCCATCACACTGAGTGGGGAAAAGAGCTCAGAACTGAAACAGGGCAAGGATGCCCAGTATCACCATTCCTATTCAACAGAGCACCAGAATTCCTAGGCACAGTAGTCAGTCAAGAAATAAAAAGCACCAGAAAAGGGGAAGTCAAATGGTCCCTCTTTGTAGATCGCATGTTATTGTATCTAGAAAAACTCAGAGACTCCACTGAAAGCTCTTAGGTATGACAAACGAATTCAGTAAGGTTTCAGGATACAAACTCAACATACAAAAATGAGAAATGCTTCTAAGGATCAACAATGAACTAGATGAAAAAGCAGTCAAGAAGGCAATCTTATTTACAACAGCTACAAAACAAACAAAAAAAACAACCTAGGAATAAATTTAGCCAAGTAAGTGAAAGATCTCTGTAAGAAAATCTACAAAAGACTGATGAAAGAAATTGACAAGGAAACAAAAAATGGAGCCACATTCGATGCTTAAGGATCGAAAGAATTAATATTGACAAAATGTCCAAACTACCCAAAGCAAATTATAAGTTCAATGCAACATATATAAAATACCAAAGTCATTTTTTATAGAAATCAAAAAAAATACTAAATTCATATGGAAACAATAAAGACCCCAAACAGCTAAAGTAGTCCTGAGCAAAAGGGTAAAGCTAGAGGCATCACACATCTTACTTTCAAATATAGTTTAAGACTAGAGTAATTAAAACAGCATGGTATTGGTATAAAAACAGACGCATAGACCAGAGAACAGAATAGAGAAGCCAGAAATTAATCCTCTTTTGTACAGCCAACTGATTTTCAACAAAGGTGCCAAGGACATACACTGGGGGATGTACACCCTACCCTCTTCAGTAAGGGGTCCTGGGAAATTGAATGTCCACATGCAAAAGAATGAAACTGGACCCCTGTTCTCTACAATATAGGAAAATTAACTCAAGGTAGATTAAAGACTTAAACACAAGACCCCAAACTGTAAAATTACTCGGAAAAAAGTAGGGAAAACACTTGACAAAATTGGCCTAAGAAATAATTTTATGCCAAAGGCCTCAAAAGTACAGGCAACAGCAACAAAGATAGACAAATAGACCAATATATTAAACTAAAAGGCTTTTTCGCAGCAAAGGAAAAAGAGTGAAGAGAGACAGTTTGTTGAAAGGGAGAATATATTTATGAATTACTCATTTGATAAGGTATTAATCTACAGAATATGCAAGAAATTCAAACAATCCAACAGTAAAAATAAATAAATAAATAACATACTCCCATCCAAAAGTGGGCAGAGGACATGAACAGACTTTTCTCCTAGAAGACACACAAATGGCCAATATGGAGAAGTGCTCAATCTCAGCCATCGTCAGGGGGAAACGCAGGCCAAAACCATAGTGAGATACTATATTCCTCCAGTTAGAGCAGTATTATTAAAAAGGCAAAACATAATAGATGCTGGCGAGGATACGGAGAACAGGGAGCTCTTATACGCTGCTGGTGGGAATGTAAATTAGTATAGTCGCTATGGAAAACAGTATAAATATTTCTCAGAAAACAATCAAAAAAAGAATTACCATATAATTTTGTAATCCAACTACTGGGTATTTATCCAAAGGAAAGAAAGTCAGTCTATCAAAGGGTCACCTGCCCCTGTTTGTGGCTGCACCATTCACAGCAGTAAAGAGATGGAATCAACCCAATTGTGCCCATCAGTGGACAAATGATAAAGAAAATGAGATTGATACAGACACACAATGGGCTATTATTTGGCCATAAAAGAATGGAATTGCATTATGTGCAGCAAATGGATGGAATTGGAGGTCAATGTGTCAAGGGAAACAAGCCAGGCACAGAAGGGAAAATACCACGTGTTCTTGTTCATCCGTGGGAGCTAAGAAAGCTGATCTCGTGGAGACGGTAGAGGCACCAGAGGGTGGGAGTGACGGTGTGGGGACCAAGAGCAGGTCAGGAGTAGGCACAAATACACAGTTAGATAGAAGGAATAAGTTCTAAAGTTCAGTAGCAGAGCAGGGTGACAACAGTTAATACCAATGTATCATATACTGCTAAGAGATACATTGTATTGTAAAATACCTAGAAGAAAGGACACAAAATGTTCCCAACACATGTAGCAAAGTATCACATGCACACCTTAAATATGAATAAATGTTATGTAGTAATAAAAAAAGCCACTCCCTCATGTAGAAGGAGTAACTCATCAAACAGTCCTCACGTTGGTGGGAGAATTAATCAGTCGGTCCCATGACTTAGTTATGATGAGTTAGACTGACAGTGCCAATGACTGGATTTCCAGAGGAGGGGAAAGTCTGGATGTTGGACTACAAGCTGGGAAGTAAAGTCTGAGGGCAGCTTTGGGTGGTCCTAATGACCAGAGGGCGCTGTGAAGGCACCATGGGAACCCTGAGGGAACGGAACGAGGCAGGCACCAACAAGCAGTGGGGCAAGGTCCCGGGTTGCAGCACAGGTGTGGAAGGCGAGCCAGGGCGGTTCACTAGTCAGAGCTCAGACAACCTGACCAGCACTCTCTGTAGCCGCAGGGGTTCGCAGCTCTGTCAGGAACGCTTAGTGAAAGCCCACACGTGACCTGGAGAATATGGGGTGGCACTGATGACACTCCGTTCTGAGTCAGCTTCTGGGTTCCTGCACTGCTCCCAGTGAGGGAGGCTGCTACTGAGTCAGCACTGGCACTGGCCTGTGCCTCCCTGTGGCTGTTTAGGCTCAAAGGGAATGTTCCCATGGCTCTCCAGGCCCTCCCAGCTCCGTCTGATGTGGCTGCCTGCGGCTGACACGTCCCTGGGGTGAATGATAACACTCTGCTGAGGACGAGCTAAGAGGGATGGTAACGCTGCTCGTGCAACACCCTCTCTTACCTTCTTTTGCCTTATTCTTTACGACTTAAGAGTGTTGTGTCATCACCTCAAGCAAGTCTCTGTGGTTCCCCCCTTTTTTCCGGGGGTGGGTGAGGAGGACCCTTTGTAGGGCTCCCCCGAGACCTCTCTGCATTGCTCTGCCCACTCACACTATGGTACCCACCTGCTCCTGCACCTGCCTGTCTGGCCCACTGAGAGTGGAGTCCTTCCTTATCCAGCTTCATCTAGGTCATCCAGGTGGTACTCGTGACACAGTTGAATGGAAGGACACTGACAAACAGCTGGAGACTCCTCTGATACACCCTATCCCACCTGATTGTCTTTTTTCTGTTTTGTTTGTTTGTTTTTGTTTTTTTTGTATGAAGATCATAAGCAATACTTAAAGCATTCCCCCTCAAGCAGAGTGGGCAGCACCTGTGGCTCAAGGAGTAGGGCACCGACCTCATATGCCAGGGGTGGTGGGTTCAAGCCCAGCCCTGGCCAAAAACTGCAAAATAAAATAAAATAAAATAAATCTCAGGCAGAAATACTGAGTAAAAGGCCCAAGCCCACCCGTATCTCCCCCACCCACCGTCCAATCCCACTCTCTGGCCAGAGGCTGCTGCTGTTACCAGTTGAGTCTGTTTGTCTTGGAAACTCTCTGAGGACTTACAAACATCTATGTGCACGCAGAAATGCGCCATTGTGTTGTGTGTATCTGCATTTTGATTTTATCACATAATAATGTTTTGGACATCCCCTGTCATTGCACATAATCTATTAGTTTCTTTTAAATTGCTACATAGCAATTTATAGAGCCCAGGCAAGGGACTAGCATTGGTTTAACATATTAAATTATGTTAGCCAGTTCAGAGAATTTGTGGGAGGACAAGAGAAGTAGAACCTGTAGCTGTTCAGCCAGGAACAATGGTCGGCTACAAAACGTGTGTTTGTGTTTGGGGTGGGGAGTGGAGAGGTGGAAGGGTCTTCTGTGGTGAAGACCCCACTGTCACTGCATCCTAGTCCCTGCATGCTGAACCCACACAGTCTCTCCACTGCCACGCTGAGGAACGCAGCTGTCTGTGTCCCACACTGGCCAGAGAACTGCTTTCTCCCCAGCGCCTTCCCCTCTGGGGCTATTGTCACCATCATGATCACCTTTCCTTCCTCGAGGGCGCAGAGCAATGGAGAGATTTTGGAATGAAGATCAAACCTTGGGTTGCCAAAATAAGCCATGGAAATGTAGTGATGTATCAGCAGTAACAAGTTAGCCATTAAATAGAAAAAGATTTCTACACAATGGCAACAAAAAATGTGAAGAATAGCAACAGTCCACTTCATTTAATTCGAGTGCCGGCTTCTGGTATCCGGGTCCCGCAGGAGGCAGAGGGGGTGACGGGGGGTAGTCAGTGAAGGTGACATGCATTCAATTTCCGCACCTCTTACGGGCGCTAAAATTCAGAGACAGAATCATAATTAAAATGACAGGTGTGCCCTTGAATTAATTAAGTGCTCTCTTCTAGGGAGGATACGCTGTGATAGGGACTCGTTTTACGGTTTCCTGGTGCTCAGCCTCCCTCTAACCTCCAGCCCACATCACACACATCTCACTCACATATTCTCACAGTCTCACACATACGCACATGCTCACACAGACAGACACTGACCTGGCCCACCAGCATGACACTATGAAGACAAGCTCAGTGTTGAGGAGCATTTTCAATGACTTCCTGCTATCATATTACATTTACAGTGATCCTATTTCCTGAACTCAAACTCAAACATTCTTTGAAGAAAAACATTTCAGGAATTTTCTCTTGGTTTCTTTGGTCACATTACTGAGTTCAGTAATTTGGTGAGACTGATTTGTTTTGACTGTATTTTGCTGTGATACACATACCTTTGGGTCACATTCACTAAAAAAACAGCTGTTTCAATTTAAATATGGACCTTCTGCAAGAAGGTGGAGACCTGGAGTCTCCCATTGTCCCGGAGACTACCGAGACTGGGGAGACTGGGGGGAGGAGGAGGAGAGCTGAGCAGGGAACACGTGAGACAGCGTTCTGTGACAGCAGGAACTTGTTTTCTTGTTACTGTCTCCACTCGTCTCCTGATTGCCTGGGGCAGCAGCAAAGTGGACCACTGACAGCCACGGTCCCCCAGGTAACATTTGTCCAAAGCTTGTATGTGGCACTGGGCTAGGTGTATGGACTGTCACACTTTAAACCTGAACATTTTTGTGTGTGTAGGTATTATTATAATCTGTATTTTATGTAGATTAAGAAAATGATGGTTTATTTATTAAATCATGGTGCCAAACATTGAAACACTCATCTCCTCCAGAGTCTTTCTACTGGGCCTGAAATTGCACAATCAGCATTTCGTCTGAAGCTTTGTCTCTTAAGATGCCAACAGGGAAAGGCACAGCTGGGCCTCCTCAGTGAAGGGGCTGATGAGACCTGCTCGGGGCCAGGTTTGATACGACAGAGGACAGAGACTGTAGGAGGCTAAAGAGTCCCTCTCAATTAAGACGTTGCCCCGGAGGAAATTTGGGGGTTGATAGGTAAAGAAAAGAATTTTTCTCACAGCTCCTTGATCTCATAACCAAACCCACCTACAGAAACCAAATGGGAGAATGGGAAGAGGGCCAGAGAGTGGTTTGGGCAGAGAGGCCGGCAGCTGCCGCACCGTCCTGCAGACAGACATGAGACACAGCAGGATGGAGACAGCAGCTGCCCTGCAAGCCCACAGACACACACACACACACACACAGAGATGTGCACAGAAACGCACACACAGACACACAGAGACACACACAGAGACGCGCAGAGACATACACACACAGACACACACACGGAGATGCACACAGAAATGCACACACAGACACAAACACAGAGACGCATGCAGAAACACACACACAGACACACAGAGACACACACAGAGACGCACACACAGACACACACGCACAGAGATGTGCAGAGACATGCATACACAGACACACACACGTAGACGCACACAGAAACGCACACACAGACACACGCACACACACAGACGCACAGAGACGTGCACACACAGACACACACACGGAGACACACACACCCCACAGATGCACACACACAGATGCACACACACAGACGCACACAGACACAGATGCACACACAGAAAGACGCACGCGCCCGCACACACACACAGATGCACACACCCAGACGTACAGAGATGCACACACACACAGACGCATACACACCCCACAGATACATACAGACGCACACACACACAGAGACACACATAGATGCACACACACCACAGACACACACACACAGATGCGTGCACGTGCACACACACACCACAGACACACACAAACCACACATAGACACACAGAGACATATACACCACAGACACACAACACACAGACACCACATATACCACACACACACTATAGACCCACACATCACACATGCACACACCACACACCCATCATAGAGCCACACACACCATAGACACCCACCTCACACACACACACACACACACACACACACACACGCACAGTTGTACATCCTCCTCTGAGGCACAAGCTCTGTCCTAGACCAGAGGCCTCAATCCCTCAGCTTGTTAAGGACCTAGGCTCTCATTTCCAGCCCACAGAAAAATATTTTTCTTTCCTCCCATTCCTGTTACCTCCCCATTACCTGTCACATAGCCAGCCTGAAAACAGGTTTGAAGTGTTAGGCAAGTTCCACACAGAAGCCTCATTTACTCATGTACTGGGCCACTGCAGGCATCCGGCGAATTTGCCTGGGGAGGGAAGCGCCATTAAAACGAGTTCCTGCATGAATGAGAGGAGGGGCGGCCCGTCCTGTCCAACACACTCCTACAAGGCCAAGTGGATGGGAGGGGCCCCTCTCTGACCCAGACTTCCCACGGAAAGGACTTCCATTTTGCATGAAGGCTATATAGCTAATCCGAAGGCCATACTGTTTGAAAGAAGGAATATTCATACTTTAAATGGAGAAAACTACATCATAGATATTCATTTAAAAAGAAAAAAAAAGAAACCTAGATGTTTATTATAAAGAGCACAATTACATCGTCCCTATTCTGATATTAAAATCATTAATTTCTTAAACGTAAACAATTAAAACATGTCACACTGTTGAAGATCCTATTTTGACTTTTCTCTCTTTTTTTAATACTAAGAACCTCTCTGAGAGGCCCAGCACATGCTTGGGCTAACTTCACTTTCTACTTTAAAATTAGGAAAACCAAGACTGTAGCCTTGTGCTTGTTTCCTGTTCTTGTCACTCATGTTCACTATCCCTTCTTCTTTCAAGTTCCACAATTATTACCTTTCTTTTCTCACCTACAGCTGTGCTGAGCCACAGTCATGCACTCCACCTAGTCCAGCTGTGCTCTGACTCCTAACTTTTTAATACTCCCCCAAATTTGGGGCCACACAATTTTTCAGGGCCTTTGGCCTTTTTAGCCCTAGGTATTCTAACCCACTCCACAGACACCTGGGGCTCTAATTTTCCCTCCCTCAGCCTCTATTCCAGAAGCCACAGTGTTGACGAGGTATAGTGAGAAAGTTATTTACTTTATTTTACTGAATAATTTCACAATGCTGAAAAGTAGAAGTTCTGTCCAGTATTTAGAAGCCATTATATCATTTTTTCCAGGAGGAGCAAGTTGCTATCACTAACCTGAGTGTGACACACACGTCCCCTCTGGAAGGTGGCTCAGAGGCCCAGAGGAAGGGGGTGGAGTCGCAGAAAAGCTGAGAAGGACCGTGCAAGCTCGGGCTGTCCTCAGACTGGGTGATTAGGGTAGTAGCACCTCTAGGCCCCTACAAGATTTCACAGCTCAGAAATACTTTGGGGAGCATTTAAAAAGCTAAATGTCTATATACTATTACTAATAATAATTCGCATGAGCAGGTGCAGCAAGATTGCCCAATGGAAATCTCCAGAAATTATCCCACCTACAGGAACACCAAAGTCAACAGCTGTTCATGCAAACAAGTGCTTTAAGAAGAATCAAAAATCAGCTAATTGGTGACACCACTCTGTTTTAAGATTGTCTCAAGGACAGAGGCACAGACAAGGCCAGTCAAGTCCATTCTGCTGTGCCTGTGCCACCCACCCCATCCCCTGGCTGTGCTCTACAACCACATGAAGAGGAGAGAGAAGCTGTGTGCCCAAGGGTGACAGAGTGAAGTGACTGTGGGGCTTTGTATTGAAATTCAGGGTGGCCCCGGCCCAGGGACACAGCACAGGGCAAAATTCTGCTTGTGCCACAAACAAAGGAGCATTTAGAGCAGTTTGGCAGAGGGAAGCCCTCCACTCCAAAGCCCACGTTCCCGCACTCATGAGAAACCTGCAGCCTTCTGGTTTCAAGATGATTCTTTTTTAAGCACCAAAAGAGGCAAAAAAAGCTTCCTCTTTCTTCACTGCACCCTTTTTTTTTTTTTTTTTTGGAGACTGAGCCTCAAGCTGTCACCCTGGGTAGAGTGCCGTGGGCATCACAGCTCATAGCAACCTTCAACTCCTGGGCTTAAGTGATTCTCTTGCCTCAGCCTCCCAAGTAGCTGGGACCACAGGTACCCTCCCCAATGCCCAGCTATTTTTTGGTTGTAGTTGTCATTGTTTTTTGGCAGGCCCGAGCTGGATTCAAATCCACCAGCTCCGGTGTGTGTGGCTGGCACCTCAGCTGCTTGAGCTATAGGCACTGAGCCTTGCTGCACCCTTTTAACAAAAGGATCTGTTATATAAACTTTGGATTCAGTTAAAAGGCTGCACTGAGGGACTAGGAAGGCCATAAGTCTCCATAAGGCCACAGGTTTTCCACTCCTGCCTGGCAGAAAAAGAGCAGCCTGGGGCCTAGACGAGATTCATGAGATGGTGGCATGTGAGATGGTTGGCCACACAGTCCACAGTCCTTGGGGGAATTCCTGTGGCTATGCTCAGAGCCCGTGGACCTGGGGTGCACATGACCCAGTGAGACACCAGCACCTGTGGTCAACCCAGTCCCTGGGTAGCCCCTCTAAAAATACAGGCAGTATAGCTCAGTCTTCTGCCTCTTGAGGAAAGGAAAGAGAAGAGCTCAGAGAACTTTGTTTTGCAACTTGGGTGCTAGCTCAGCCCCTGTACAATAAAATACCAAGCAGACTCCGGAGGCCCCTGAGGCCCCTGAGTCCAGGCCCTGGTTTCTGGGTGGCATTTCTGGACCTACCCTGGACCAGAAGGAAGCATGCTGCCCTAAAGGGAAGGACCAAGTCCTGGCAGGATTTGATGCACCATCTGCTGACTGAAAGTCCCTTGAGCTTTGAATAAACATCAGAGGTAGCCAGGAAACAGTCTCTACTGGCTCGGGTGAGGCTAGGCTGGCCTTAGGTGTGAGCTGGCACTGGTGTCATGAGGGAGTGTCCATGTCACTCCTCCCTCAACTCCAGCAGCCCAGCATAGAGAGTGAGGGAGGAAAGAGAAACTTTGCCTGGTAATTCGGGGAATTCTCTTCTATCCTGCCCAAGCTAAGCAAGGTGGTATCACCAAGAGTCTGCAAGAGCCATAGCATTACTGGGCTTGGGGCAACCCAGTGCTGATTGAGTTGCAGCGTCCAGAGACTTAGACCACAGCACTCCTCAACTCCTCTTCAGTATCTGGAAAGCCTTCTCAAGAAGCATGGGTTCCAACAAGCCCAGACTGGAAGATTAGAATAAATGCCCAACTCTTCAATGCCAAGACATTGACAAACTTCCACAGTATTGAGAACATGCAGGAAGACATGACCTCACCAAACATACTAAATGAGGTACCAGTGACCGGTCCTGGAAAGATGGAGACAGGTGACCTCTCAGACAGAGAAGGTCTGCTCTGAAGAAGATCAGTGAACTTCAGGATAGCACAGAGAAAGAAGTCAGAGCCAACCAGAGAAATTTAACAAAGGGATTGAAATAATTTTTTAAAAAAATCAATCAGAAACCCTAGAGCTCAAGAATTTGATTGGCAAACTGAGAAATGCATTAGAGTCTCTCAAAAGTAGAACTGACCAACCAGAAAAAAGAATTAATGAGCTAGAAGACAGGCTATTTGAAAAGACATATAGCCAGAAGAGAAAAAATAATAAATAAGAATGAGGCATGCCTATAAGATCTAGAAAATAGCTTCAAAAGAACAAATCTCAGAGTTATGGTCCTTAAAGAAGAGGTAGAGAGAGAGATTGAGTAGAACGTTTATTCAAATAAATAATGACAGAGAACTTTCCAAACATAGAGAAAGATATCAACATTCAAGTACACAAAGGTCATAGAACACCAAGCAGATTGAACCCAAACAAGTCTACATTTAACAGTGAGGCTTCCAAATGTCATGTATAAAACCAGTGCTAAAGGAAGGAAGCAAAATGAAAAAATAACGTATAGGGGAGCTCTGACCCATCTGGTAGGGGCTTCTTTGTAGAAACCTGACAGGCCAGGATAGAGTCAAAGGCAGAACATATCAAAGTCCTGAAGGAAAAACACTTTAACCCAAGAATATTATGTCCCACAAGAATATCCTTCACACGTGGAGCAAAAACACTTCCCCAGACAAACAAAAGCTGAGGGATTTCATCAACACCAGACCTGTTCTACGAGAAATGCTAAAAGGAGATTTTAATCTAAAAAAAGAGTACATGAATGAACAATAAGAAATCTTCTCAAGGTACCCAGCTCACGGTAATAGTAAGGACACAAACACAGGATACCCCTTTGCTGTGACTGTGTAAACCACTTACATCTTGAGTAGGAAGACTAAAAGACAAACCTTTCAAAAATAACAGCCTTTCAAGACACAGGCAGCATAAAAAGATATGGACGGAGAAAACAGACAGACAGTGGTGGGGGCTGAGTTAAAGAACGGAATTTCCTTTAGATTTCTCTTAGCTTCTTTGTAAGCACAATGATCATGTTTAAAATCACCACTTAAGAAATGTTTTTTGCAAATCGTGGTAACTTCAAATCAAAAAACTATGTTATAATAGACACGTTTCTATGAGGAATGAGAAATTAGAACACGCTGTCAGAGAAAAAGGAAGTAAGAAAGATGGAGTGGGACACATAACAACCAGAAATAGGTAACGGCATGGCAGGAACAAACCCTTACTAACCATCAGGAACAACAACCGGACATTAATGGACCGAACTCTCCAGTCAAAAGACACGAGAGGCCAAATGGATAAAAAAGCAAGAGCCAACTATATGTTGTCTTCAAGAGACATTTCACCTTTAAAGATACAAAGAGACTGGGAATTAAGGGATGGAAAAAGATATTCTATGCAAATAGAAACCCAAAAAGAGCAGGAATAGCTATACTTCTATCAGATGAAAGGGATTTAAAGAAAAAAACTGTAAAAACAGACAAAGTGGGTCAGTACATTATGATAAAGTGGTCAATTTAGCAAGAGGGTATAACAATTTTAAATATACATGCACTCAGCACTTGAGTACTCAAGATAGATGAAGCAGATATTATCAGAGCTAAAGAGAGAGACCCAGTACAACAATCATTGATCAATAATCAACCTCTACACTCCACTTTCAGCATTGGACAGTTCATCCAGACAGAAAATCAACAGTGAAACATTGGACTTAATCTGCACTGTAGACTGAATAGGCCTAATAGATACTTATAGAAGTTTCATCCAGCAGCTGCAGAATTCACATTCTTTTGCTCAGCAAATGGATCATACTCAAAGATAGATCATACGTTAGGCCACAAAACAAGTCTCAAAAATTGTAAAAGATTGAAGTCATACCAAGAACATTCCCTAAACACAATGGAATAAAACTAGAAATCAATAACAAGAGGAACATTGGGAATATGTAAACACATGAAAATTAAACAATATGCTCCTGAATGATGAGTGGGTCAATGAAAGGATTAAGAGGGAAACTAAAAAACATATTGAAATAAATATAAATGAAAACACAACATATCAAAACCTATAGGATACGGCGAAAGCAGCAATAGGAAGAAAGTTCATAGTAATAGGTGCCTACATCAGAGAAAGGTAGAAAAGCTTCAAATTAACAAATCTCAAAAAACTAGAAAAACAAGAGCAAACCAAGCCCAAAATTAGTAGAAGAAATGAAATAATAAAGATCAGAGCAGAAATAAATACCTGAATCAAATAAAAAGAAATTAGAAAGTCTCAGAAAAGGAAAAGAAGATATATAGAAAAATAAAACGGAAACTTTAGAACTGAAAATACAATTTAATAAACTTTCACTGGATAAACTCAAAAGCAGAATAACTAAAAAAAACACCCAAAGAACTTGAAGCTAGAAAAATAGAAGTCACCCAGTCTAACCAACAGAACGAAAACTGAATGGGAAAAAAGGAACAGAGGGTTAGGGACAGGGCAACAAAGGCAGAGTTAACAACGTGCACACAGTAGGGTTTCTGGAAGGAGGTGGGGGAGAGGATGGGGAAGACATGGTATTCAAATAGGGAATGGCTAAAAACTCCCTGCATTTTGTGAAAAATATAAAACTATAGATTAAATAAGGTGAATGAACTTTAAATGGGGTAAATTCATTTAAAGAAGAAGTCCATGCCTGGGCACATCATAATTACCAAAAAACCCACCACCAACAGCGAGCACCCCCCAAACCCGCAAAGCAAAATCACGGGGGCAGTAACTCAAGAGACGGTCAATCTCCAGAAACTGCGAAGGCCAGAAGGAAGTGACACAACGTCACTCGATGCGGAAAGGGAGGAACAGTCAGCCCTGAATCCTACCGACACCAAGTAAAAACACTGTTCAGAAAAATAGGAGAAATCAAGACATTCGGAGATGAAGGAAAATTAAGAGATTTCATTGCCAATAAGTCTACCCTAAATTTCTTTAAAGTATTCAAATATAAAGGAAATCAAAGGAATAAAACTGAAACATCAAGAATGAAGAAACGATGTAAAGAGTAAAGATAGGGGTAAACAGAATAGCCTATCCTTGTCCTCTTGAGTTTCTAAATTTTGTTAGATAGCTGAAGCAAAATTTTAACATTACCTGATATGGTTCTCAATGCATGTAAAGGAAATATTTAAGATAATTGTATTTTGAAAGGGAGAGAGTAAAGGTATCTATATGGAGGTAAAGTTTTTACATTTTGCTCAAACTGGTAAAATGTTGACACCAGAATAATATGATAACTCACAAATGTGTAATGTAACACCTAGAACAACACTAACCATCTTTAAAGAGTTATACACTCGAAATTCTATAGAAAATCAAAACAGAATTTTAGAGAAATGTTCCAGTAGCTCACAGGAAGTCATGAAACATAAAACAGTGGAAATAAACAGAAAAAACAGAAATGAAACAATAAAATTATGTACTTCACCCCTAACACATCAATAATTACATTAAATGTAAGTGGCCTATGTGTAGCAATTAAAATACAAAGATTCACACCATGGACAAAAACCAAAAACAATGATCCAATTATATTCTATCTATAAGAACTCACTTCAAATATAAAAATACAGGCAGATTTAAAGTAAAGGAATTTTAAAAGATATGCTGTGCAAACATTAATCAAAACATAGCACAACACATTATATTAGCATCAGATAAATTTTAGAGAAAAGAGAATTACCAGGGCAAAGAGGGTCACATTGATATAAGGGTCAGTTCACCATCAGCAGCTTGAGCACATATCCACCAAGGAGCAGAGCCATGAAATGCATGGAGCAAAGAGTAATTGATCTGAAAAGAAAAATGGACAAATCCACAATTAATAGTTGGAGATTCAACACTTTTCTCTCAACAACTGATACAAGTACTATATAGGAATTCAGCAAAGATACAGAAAAATTAACCATTACCATCACCCAGGATGGTCTAACTGACGTCTACAGAGCACTCCACACAGCAGCAACAGAATCTCTGTTGTTCTCAAGCGCTCGTAGTACAGTCACCAAGATAGAGCGTGCCCTGGCCATGAAACAAACCTTAACAAATATAAAAGAATTGAGCCATACAGGATATGTTCTCTGACCACACTGAAGTCAAATCAGAAAATCATAAAAGAAAGGCAAAGTCTCTAAGCACATGTAAATTAAACAACACATTTCTAAGTGATCTATGAGTTAAAGACTAGTCTCAGGGAAACTGGAAAACACATAGAACCAGATGAAAACAAAAATACAACACGTCACAACATGTGGGACGCACTTAAAGCTTAAGTGAAAGGGGGGCGCACAGTTCTGAATGATCGCATTGAGAAAAAGGAAAGCTTCCCCCTGGAGCTGGATCTCACTGCAGTAGTCTATGCTCCTGTCTCAACAAACCAGAGCAAGAGCAAATTTACCAAGCACAAGCAGAAGGAAGAAAATAAGAACAAAAAAGGACAAAAAGCAGTGAAACTGAAAACAAAAATAGTAAAGAAATTTAATGAAACATAAAATGCGTTTTTTGAAAAGATAAAGTGATCAAATATCTAATTAGACTGACAAAGAGAAAAGGGGAGAAGATACAAAGCACAAACAGCAGCACTGAAACGAAGTGTCACCTCAGATTCCACAGACGGTACAGGGGTGAGAAAGAAATATTATGAATAACTCCACACATGTAAATTCCGCAACGGGGATGAAATGGATCAATTCCTCACCAAGTCCAGACTACTAGCACTCCCGCATCTGAAGTCAGCCTGGGGACGCCTGGGGATGGTCTGGGTCCTGACTCCTCCACTCCTCCGGTGTTTTCAGTCTCGGATATGCCTTCCCATCTCTTGCTGTTTTTACTAAACTCTGTATAGCCTTTAAATAATTTCTTTATCGAAATTTCCTCAATTACCCCGGGCGAGTGTCTACCTGGTTTCTGTGAGGTCCTTACTGATGCAACTTGACACTTCAGTCAGGCACTTTCTAGCGCAGAGGTAGCCCGTGTCTTTATCTACAGGAGACCAAACAGGCAAGTGGGCTGAGAAAGGGAAGGGTAGCTGTAGGAAGCTTTGCTGTAATCTCCCTCTGAACCTTCAAAGTCATCTCAGATAAATGTACCATCTCACAGAAAGATGTGGGCTTCACATTTAGTAGAAATTTGGTCCACATTTCTACTACAATTGCATCCCTTAAATTCCTCTTACATAGAAATTCTGGTATTACCACTGAGGCCAGTAATTATTCTCTAATTGTCTTACTTGGAGCAAGAAAAAAACAGACTTTGTAATGTAAGTTTTTAAAAATGTGTGGCAAAGCATGCCAGAAAGTGATTGATTAGGAAAAATAATTCTAATGTATCTATAAAAGCTTACATGTAGATTTCATAAAAAGGGTTTGTGCCATTTGTGTCATAATAATTTTTTATGGCACTCCTTTAGAGAAACAAAAACTAAGAGTTTCATTTCTTAGGTAAGCCCAAACAATGGTAGGGCCAAGCAAGTAGTTATGTCAAAAGAATCAAGGATGTCATAGAGACAAATGTAATTAGATACAACATTCTGCATGACCAAATGCTGAGATGGAATGCCTTTGAGGTTGGATGCCCCATATTGCTGTGCTGCCCTTCAAATGTTAAGACATCCCATGCACTCCTGAGTTTGCTGCAGCTTTCGGGGCACCTCAGAGCATAGGTTGGATATCGTGGTCCTAATCTATTTAGTATTTATTAGCTAAAGATTGGAAACAGGAAGCATAGCAGGAGAAGAGGTAAGCTCCCCTCACCCCAGTAAACTAAATATATATCCATGATAGGAACTGATAGAGTCTTATTTATAGATAACTGCATTTTATTGTACATATATGTACAAAAATCATTAAAAGATTGGCAGTGATTATCTCAGAACATTGAGATTAATAGTAATTTGATTTTCTTATTTAGTCTTTTAATTTTGTGCTGAATTTTTCCATATTACTTATAAAATCTGACAAAATTAAGCTATTTTCATTTGAAAAAAACTAAGGGCATCAGACCCAGGATATCTAGAAAATAGTGATGAAGAAGATACTATGTGGAAAAAATTATGATGTTGAAGCCAAATTTATGCTAAGAAGAAACTTAATGTCTTAATCATTTACATTATGAATCAAGATGGAATAAATACAATAAATCAATAAATCTAGCTCTGTAGAAATTAGAAAAATGATTTTAAAATATTATAATTGATTAATAAATAGAATAAATTCTGTAATTTACCATAAGCTTTGCCACTCTCTACTATATCATAGCCAGGCCAATTCATTCATTGATGCTATCAGCCTCATCTCTGTAGGAATTTTATTTTTCTACAACTTAATGAATCTGGTGCATTCTTTTATATGTAGTAGATAATACGTGTTCAGTAAATGTTATGGGATGAATGAATTAACCATTATTTTCAAATAGAATGGCTTATCAACTAGTTCTAATACTAAACTATGTAAATTAGAGTTGGAGTCCTAAAAAAATTATTTTCCAGACCATATTCTTTTTATTACCAAATGATAAGTGATTCCCACCTTTTCCTGCAGTCTTTTCCGAGTCACGTTTGTGGAGACTGAACACCGCACTGCACGGACGGAGACATGCAGCCTTAGTCCTGTTCCCCTCTGTGTTTCTGGTGACTTCTTTTCCTCCTTACATTTATTAGGATATTTAATATAAATAAATTTAACATGATCAAAATCTTATACAAATCTTCAGTAGTCTATCCATTCATATCACTGTCCTTTGGTCAAAATCAATTGATATGAGAATTAAGATTGCTAAGCTGAAGAGGATATGGCAATTTACCTTTTTGGGAAACTGTTCCAGGCTTATCTGACCAAAGAAAATCACTCCCTCCTCTGAGTTCCCAAAGCAATTTGCACATATCTGTACACAACTTATATTACACTGTATTACTATAATACAATTATTTTCCATGTCAACCTTGTCCATAATGACCTTTTTAAATTTCTAAGTACATGGCATAATGCTTGACACAAAATAAACCCACAAAATCTGCTGAGTGAATCGATCAATTAATTAGATGAATGAATGAAAATAATTTTTACACAATAACTAAGAAAATGACATGAAGGCTATGTTAATTAGTTCAATTAAAATATTTCAAATTGTATATAAAAACAGCACACTGTACTCATGACTGTATTAATGTACACAGCCATTATTTAACAAAATAAATAAATAAAATAAAGTATACCCTAACTTATTGTTGATGATAGTTACTTCATCATACTATCAAATATTGTTCATTCTATGTATCTGACTACATTTCTGCATCTGTTACCCATTCCCTCTTTGTCTCCTCTTCCCACTACCATCCCCAACCCCTGGTAGCACATTTCAGTTCTGACTAGCTACAATGCAAGTGTCCAGTAACCACATGTGGCTCACAGCTATTACAGAGTGTAAAGTGCAGATCTAGATTGATGGCTTATTGCCATGTCTACATTGTCTGTCCTAACCCCAAGAAAATCTGGTTGTCAGAGCATTGGAGAGCAAAGGAAGATGGTTGTCATTAAGGAAATGCAGAGCTATGATTTCCTTGTCCCCAGCTGCACTTTCTTTGGCATTCCACATGCCTCACATAGCAGAAGTGGATGTTCCCATCTCTTTCCGCAGTAGAGCAGACTCCACCAGAGTAGAGGCTTTATCTTATTCATCTGCAGCCCAACTTCAGGAACAGATACTAGTACAGAGAAGGCATTCAATAAATGTTTATTAAATGACATGTCTGAGTGTCCCATAACATGCCCCAAACTCTAGCAAAATGTCCCTGCCTCTCCCTCTTCAAAACACAACCCTGCTCCAAGTTCACTTGGCCACAAGAGCACAGAGGTCCTATGGAAATGCAGAGATAAATAATAGGATCTCCTCTACTGCAACCCACTTGCCATCATTTCCTAGACTCTTCTGTTGATGTCATCTTGTAAGTAACATTTACTAACTTCCAGCTTTCAGGTGGCAATATACAGGATTAGACCATTATAAGCAGGACTGTAAGTACAAAGATAGAAGCATGCAGAGAATGGCAGGGTAGTGCTTCCTGGGTGAACTGGTACCTGAAATTAACCTGAAATCAGAGGTAGGAACAAGCTATACAAGGATAGAGAGATGTGCATAAAGGGCATAAATGAGCAAAGTAGACCGATCATCAGAGCCTCAGAAGGCTGCAAGCTGTCCGGAGGGTGGCTGCAGCAGAGTGGGAGTCAAACACTGGCAAGAGATTAGGCAGGGGAGGTCAGAGAGGGCCTGGACACCTGGGACTGCAGCTTTTAAGTATTGCAACGCCAACAAATGGTTTTAGCTGTAGACTGATAAGGCAATCTAAGTAGGATTAAAAGATCATGATGGTCACAATACAGAGATTGATCTAGAAAGATGAGACAGTGGAGGTACTGATTACAAGGACACAGCATGATTCAAGGCATTAAAGAGGTGAAGAACATTTGATAGAACTGATAAAAACTTTTAGGGTAAACTCAGGGACAAAGGATGAGAATTGTTAAGAAGACAAAGAAAAAAAGATGAGTAATGGCTCTGTATTTCAGAGTTTCAGATCTGGACATTTAGAGCTTAAAGTACCCAGGAACATCCAAGAGACGCCTGAGGTGAGCACAACAGATGCATCCTGTGCTCTCGGGAGTCATTAGAATACTGGGGACACCACCTTGGGGAAGTACATGGAAAGAGCACCTGGGGGGGCGGAGCCAAGATGGCGGATTGCAGCCAGCTTTTTACAGAAGCTCCCATCCAAAGGGAGGCTGAAAGGACAGAATTTTAGCTAATTAGCTGATGGTTTGGAGCAGAGCCAAGAGAGAAGATTGAGGAGCACACTACAACCTTCCTGAGGCGAGCTGCAACCCCAAAAATACAACCAAAAGACTGAACAAGGTCTAATCCAGCCACGCACACACCCG
>CAUYQV010122665.1:0-44957 GCA_963574575.1 Galagoides demidoff | reverse complement strand
CAGTTTTGCTAATGTTTTTGTGTTTGGTGTTCGTTTTTTTGCAATTGAACTTTATTAGGGGAACTGTGTTTTATTATTTCTCAACAAAAAAAAAAAAAAAAAAAAAAAAAAGAAAGAAAGAAAGAAAAGAAATTAACACATAGAGTTTTTTTTTTTTTAAATTGAATTATGAAAAAGTTTTATTTCAGATTTTAGGGTGTGTTTATTGAAGTAAAGAGTTAATAGTCTCAACATTCAATGTGGGTGGTCTTTTGATTATGAAAAATGTCATCAGACTAGAGTCACTAAATTAAAGAGCAATTTAGGGCAGAAGTAAGTAGGTAACCCACAAAGTTGCTTTAAGGGATGGGAGAGGAACTTATGGTTACAGCTTTCATGGCCATGTAGATTGTCATGGCCAAGGGTAATTTTTAATCAATTACCTTCTAACTCTGCTGCTATCCTGTCTCCACTAAGCTGCTGGATTTCACTCACATGTCCCCAACTAGTTTTGTGTCTATGCAGGCAAACGTTCTGACCCCCTTGCCACCATAGGCATGCTGGAAGGCTGGGGCATTCCCAAGAGAGTCCTCTGGAACACCCACTTGCATTATATTTCTACCCACACCCTCAGTGTAGGAGTAGCCACAATGAGTTCCTCCAATTTGCACAAAAGATATTATATGATTTAATGGTATACGGCTAGTACCTCATGCTGAAACATCACCTTGAACCAGGACCTAATAATTTGATCCAGGCTCTGGTAACACAGGATCTAGTATCACAAAAGAAACATTTTGAGAAATCAGTAAATCAAAGTGTTGTACATTAACCCCATTGTCTGTCTGTCAAGGCTAGCAACATTCTGGAGAAGACTCTCCTACTTCCTTTAACATTCACATATTCACCTGATCATGCAAGCCTCATTTCTTTCTCTCTATATTTTTGGCATTAAATTTTTTAATTTTAAATTTAAAATGTTTATAAAATCACCACTCTGATACTGGTAAACAGTGTTGCCTCTTCTTGGAGCATCCCTGAGTAGTAGTCACTATGAAGTTAATATTTTGATCCAAGTAAATAGAAGTGTATGTTACAAATTAAAATACCACATATTGTTCCACCTTAATCCTTTAATGATTCTCAATCACTATCAATTATCTATTTCCCAGTCTATCTGACCATTTATAACTTGAACTGTTTCTGTTTGTTTCAGTAGGGATATCACATTCAAATTATATTGAAGAAGAACTTATTACTCATTCTTGAAATATCTTTATTATCCCTTTGTTATTCTGTAGTTATAAAGCAATTTTAAAGACATATTCTGGAGCAGACAGCGTCATGTTCCTTGCCTTTGAAAATGACTTTAGGGTAAATGACTATATGTGAGTGTGATGTGTATGGCAGGGGAGCCCAGGTAGACCGTGCTGTGTGACACCACTGTGTTTCATCTTGTGTGTATGTGTTTGTGTGTAATGAAGCTGAAGAATTCTATGATGTGGGTTGTTGCATTAGCATTATAATCAACAAGCAGCAAAAGGAGAAGAGATTTGTCTGCAAAGGAGACATGCTGAAATATTGTTCAAGAAAAATTCAAATATAGAGAATGAACACAAATTATGGAGAAGTATGGGAGAAGAGAAAGTTTCAGATGGACAATGTAGGCAACTGAAAGCAGCAGAGATTTTTAAGGTGTGTAAGACATTGCTGAGGTATATTAAGGGAGGGGCTGGCTTTATAGTAATACGAAAATTCTTAAGAAGGGAAGAAAAAATAATTTCTGTGTACGCTTGTATCCTCATTTGTAAAATATAGTTAGCAACAATTCCTCTCATTTAAGAGTTTCGGTGAGGATTAAGTGAATTAATATATTTACAGCACATAAATGTAAAGTTTTCAATGGTATTCTCATGACTACCAACAACTATCTCTGCTGTCCTAACCATCATCATCTTCTCTTTCCAAGGAATTACATGCTTTTTTTCACGTATGTGGGAAGTAAAAAGTAAAACAATTAAATTCAAGGAGATAGCATGTAAAATGGTGAGGGCTATCAGAATTTTCCTAACACAAAGAAACAATAAATACTTGAGGTGACTGATAGGTCAATTATTCTGATTAGATTATTATGCATTGTAGGCCTGTATCAAAATATCATGTACCTCATAAACATATGCAACTATTATGTACTCATAATTAAAATAAAAATTTAAGTACTTAAAAAAGTATATACTAAAAGGAAAGATGCTTAAAGAAAGAAGGAGTTGATCCAGGTTTATGCTTCTTAAAATGTTTCACAGGTGATGCTGCCAATTCCTACATCAAGGCAGGAGCAGGAGGTGTTAGACAGGACAACATGATGTTGTGAGCTGCAATTTTCTTGGAAACAGATGAATTTTTGCATAGACCCATGTTCGCATACACACGTTTAATTAGAATCTGATGTTAAATTATTTTCCTTTCCAATCATAAGGCATATTATTCGCACTCCTTTTCCTTGACAATGTCTTAGAGAGATTTTCCTTTAAAATGTGATTTTCTGAAAATACAACCTATTTGAGTCACTGTTTATTAACATATTAATTTTTTCCTTCTACTATTTTTGTATTCAAATCACATACTTTATCTCTTAACTGAGATACAAATAAAAACAAAAAAATGAGACTTAATCTTTTTGTTCATTTGTTTGAGACAGAGTCTTACTCTGTCACCCTGGGTAGGGTGCCATTGTGCCATCATAGCTCACAGCAACCTCAAACTCCTGGGCTCAAGCAATTCCCTTGCCTCAGCTGCCAGAGTAGCTGGGACTATAGACACCTACCAGCACATCCATCTGGTTTTTTCTATTTTATTTTATTTTTTTTAAGTAGAGACAGGATCTCACTCTTGCTCAGGCCTGTCTCAAACTCCTGGGCTCCAGGGATCCACCAACCTCAGCCTCCCAGAGTGCTAGGATTACAGATGCGAACCACCATGCCCAGCCTAAGAGAATTAATCTTAAAATAAAATATGAATGGGCATAAAACTTTAGTTGAGCTAAGTCCAAATAATGTTTGAAAACTTGGAGAGAACACCTCGTGTTTGTTTATTTATGTATCCACCATACTTTTTTTTCCTAAGTTATAACACAAATATTATTTTTCCATAATGTAGTTCAAATGTAAAAATAATTATCTAAGAAAATTTTTATTCTATTCACTTGTTTTGTAGCAGAAATTTGGGAGACTTTCTATTTTTCTTATAAATATCTACTTACTTGCAGTAATAAAATGACAATTCCTCATTTTTATATAAATTCTTTACAGAAAAACTAATTAATATATTTTGCTTTTATAACAAATGGAAATTAGTAGAACTCTAGTGCATTTCCAGATTCTTCATTTTTATTAATTGCACAGCATAAATATAACAGAATAATATATTTTCACAAGCACAAAAATTAGCCCCAACAGCTAATACCATTCTTCAGTCAACCTCAACAGACCTTATTATGTAGATTTGTCTCTGTACCTTCAGGCATATTATCAGCCACATGAGCAGATGATTGAATAGAAAAAAAAAAATCTCCATTAAGAAAAAAGTTGTGATTTTTGATTTGACTGCCTGTCCATTAGTGACATAAAGTGCTGACAAGCAGAACAAACAGTGAGCAATGTAATGTCAAGGCCTCTGGAGAAATGAAGTTTCATAACGTCACTAGGGTTGATGGAT
The DNA here is from genome assembly GCA_963574575.1 of Galagoides demidoff. NCBI lineage: Eukaryota > Metazoa > Chordata > Mammalia > Primates > Galagidae > Galagoides > Galagoides demidoff. Next base: position 41,264 of record CAUYQV010122665.1, on the reverse strand, counting down.
GGGTAATAATGACATTTTCAAGTGTAGGAATATACTCTATTGGAAACATCATAGAATTTTTCTGCACAAAGTAGTTGTTACAGCTTGGTTGCTCAGGGAAGATGACTCTATATAGTTAGAAAACAGTCATGTGCTTATAAATGTTTAATCAGATTAATATTCTGGTGCTCTTTACCATGCCAAAGCATGTCACTTATTTAGGGTATAATAGTTTAGAGTAGAATTCCCTTAGGTAGTGAAAAGATGGTGAAGAATTCTCAACATCTAATACTCAAATATCTGACATTAACAATATCGTAAATCTGACATGAACAGTTTATCATTGTAAAGGGAAACTATACATAAATGTATTACTGAAAGTGTTATCTGAATAGTAAATAATCCTTTAGGTCTCTGCAAAATTTAATCTACCATATTCCTTATATATTACATAACAAGTAGAACTGTCATCATTCAACCAGTTAACTGAGAAGAAACTATGTCACTAATTATGCTGCCTTCCCCACCCCCAGAAATTGGTTGCAGTAATATGAAGAATAAAATGGAATTATTTTACTATTACATACTCATAACTGATGATACTCGTTCATATCATTTAGGCTTTAAGAATAAACCAGGGAATTGTGTTCTTTTAGAAGAAAAATATTGTTGCATCAAAATTCAACTTAGGGTTATCAGAATCACAAATTTTCAAAAGTATTTCTAAAAAGAGTAGAATGTCTGTATTCAAATGTTATTAAGCTGTTCAGAATATTCTGGAATTAAAATATTCAGGAACCATAAAAGCATTTCAATCACAACTAAATTAAAAAATTGGGTGGCACCTGTGGCTCAAAGGAGTAGGGCGCCAGCCCATATGCCGGAGGTGGTGGGTTCAAACCCAATCCCGGCCAAAAACTGCAAAAAAAAAAAAAATTTGATAGGGAATTTTCATTCCAGTTATTATCACATTGATATAAGTAAAGATTTTTTTAAATAAGACTTCAAAAGCACAGGAAACAAAACCAAAAAAAAAAATTCGAATAGAATTACATCAAAATAAAGCTTCTGCACAGTAAAGAGAACAGTCATCAGAATGAAGAGATAACCAACAGAAAGGGAAGATCTATTCACAAAGTATGTATCCACCTAGGGGTTAATAACTAGAATATATTGAAAACTAGAGCAACCCAATATCAAAAAAATAATCCAACTAAAAAGGTACATCTGGAGGAAAAAGATCAGAATAGATAATTCTCAGTAGAAGATGTAAAAATAGCCAGCAGGTATGTGTGTGTGTGTGTGTGTGTGTGTGTGTGTGTATACACACAATATATGTATATGTTCAATTATATTGAACTTTATATATATATAAAGTTTTATGTATACATATAAAGTTATATATGTATATATCAAGTTCAATATCATTAATCACCAGGAGAATGCATATGCAAGCCACAATGGAATGGAGATTTCTCAAAAATTTAAAAATAAAGCTACCATATGATTCCAGAACCCTAGTACTGGGTAGACAGCCAAAGAAAATGAAATCAGTGTGTTGAAGAATTGAAGAAATACCTGAATTCTCACATTTATTGCAGAAAAATTTATAATAGCAAAAGTATGATATCACCCTGTGTCCATCAATGAATTAATGAAATATATATCACAATGGAATGCTATTTAACCATTAAAAATGACATTTTTGTCTCTTGTGACAACAAGAATGAACCTAGAGGACAAAGATAATATGTCCAATGGAATAAGCCAAGCACAGAAGGACATACACCACATGATGCCATTCATGTGTGGAATCAAAAAACCTTAAGCTCAGTCAGAAGACAGCTAGTCCAGAGATGCCAGAAAGAAGAAAAATCTTAGATGAAAAAGAAAGAACCAATGAAACTAACATAGATCTGGTATAATTCCAAAGGAGAAGTGTCAGAACCAACCAGAGATACAACAGGAAGAAATTGTAAAGCAGAACTTGAAGGAGCAAGATATCAGCAAAGCTCAACCCCTGAGAGGCTTGGAGGCCAGTGAAAAGGGTAGGTGTGTTGGCTTTTTTCTTCTTTACTCACATCTCGGGTAATCAGCAAGTACCCCAGCTGCTAAGACTTTCTACTCTTACAAGCCCAAAGGTGGTTGTTGCCAGTGAACTGGGAACTTTTAGAGGAAAAAGCACCAAACTGTCAGTCCCCCTTGGGATCACTTCCAATCATTGCAAACCTAAGCTAAGAAGGCAGATGCCATATTGCTTCTCCACCTACTGTGTGCCCTTGTTCTCCCACAAAGGGCCCCAGTTCCTCAGTTTTTATCTCATTCGTTCCCATATAAATAGACTGCAGGAGCACAGGGCTTGTTGGGTCATGGGTGATCTATGTCACCCGAGAGCCTGGACATACTGGGTGGTCTGTTTACTGGGCAAAGGAAAGAGATAACCACAATGCTAGATTTCCTCCATTCAAACACTTTTGCTCCCCTGCTTGTCCTCCACATGCTGCTACCAAGAGAGATGATTGAGCTCAGGCTCTCAGGATTGGCTTCTCCCCTTCTCTTGGTGCGTCTACCACACTACAGCTTTCATAGAGACTAGGGCAAAAACAAATCCTCTCAAGGAACTGATGTAGAATCAGCAGTTCCCCAACTATGAACTCCCTGCTCACTGGCCCTTCCTGGTGGTGTTGTATGGCTGCTTCATCAGAGCCTGGCATACTTGAAAACAGAGAAATCAAAACTGCTTGAGCACCAAATAGACAACTCCAGAACAGTATTTTTTTCCTTGACATGATCAGGGATTGGTCTTGGGGGACCTGGGAACAGGCTTGAAGGCCAGAACATGTACCCTCAGGACTCAATTATGTTTCTGAGGGGCATGGAGGGGAAATTTGTGAACTAATCTTAGGAGGTGAGGAATCCCATGGGCAGAACCAAAAAGACAGTGCAACATGTGTCCCAACTATAGGACACTGTATAGACCCATACCCAAATAGGAAGGTCATACTCTTAGTCCAAGATAGGATCCTGGGCAGGGAAGCTGTTAGCATACAGTACCATTTCAGGGAGCTCAGCTATTTTGAGGTCCTATCTGCTGGCAGACACTGAAGAGAGACTGCAGAGTAGGGAAGGGAAAGAAGAGCAAAACCTGCTCGTGATAGTGAGTCTCAGATGCCCCTTCCCCACAAGCAGACTCCTGGAAGGGTGGGCCCACGTCAGCCCCTCCATGGCAGCCTTTCCAAGATGGCAGGAGCAGATCTTTAAACTTTGCTGAAATAGTCACCTCACTATCTTTTGTGGAGCCTTGACAGCACTCACATCCAATACAGCCCCATCCATCTCATCTCCCACCCACCTCTACTGTGGTGGACAATAAGTACTCACCTATAAGTTCCAAAGCCACACTTACCAGCTAGGGGATTTGAGTCCTTCTCATGGGCTAGATTATGTCACAGTTTCCAAAAACAACACTTGAACTTGTTCATTCTGGTAAGGGCCACCTACTGACAGGGAGGTCAATTCACACAATATGTTATGGCATTTATTGACTCAGTCATACAGCTTTTGATTGGTTCTTACCCACAAACACCATCAACTGTCACAAGATAAAAAACTGAGCATGACAATGCAATTCATACTGTTAGGAAAACCACAGGCTGGAAAGGAAAGAGGAATTTGGGAATCTGCCCAAACACATAGCTTACCACTGCTATAGCCTACAACTATGAACTCAGAAATCTATCATGAATGCATTCATCCAGAACCTAGAGAGCCATCAAAGCACCTGCAGAAAAAAAAAAAAAAGATTCCTACCTAAAATATGCTACATGGAAACCCTATCAAGTGTAGAGGGGAAAAAAAATCCATCTAAACAAAACAGCATCTAAAAATAAGAAGCAATGGCTGCTCTAGAAGAGAAATAATCAGAAGGAAAACTTGGTAGGTTTGAAAAATCAGAATGAAAGGACACTACCAAAGGAATACAACAGTTCTCTATCAATGGATACCAGCCATAATGATAATATTGAAATGACAGATAAAGAATTCCAAGTATGGGTTTTAAGGAAGCTCAAAGAATGCAAGAGCAAATGAAAAACCAACTAAACAAAAAAAAAATTAAGAATTTAATAAAAAAATTCAATAAAGAGATTAATATAAAAGAACCAAAACTGACTTCTGAAAATGAAAAAAACTTTTAAGAACATACAAAACTCAGTGGAACATTTTAAGAAGAGATTAGACCATGCAAAAGAAAGAATCTCAGAACTTGAGAACAACTCTTACTCAGTCAATCAGAAAAAAAGGAAAGAAGAAGTAGCAAAAATAAGAAAAAGAAAGAATTAAGAGAAATGAGCAAAACCATTAAGAAATATGAGATTATGTAAAACAACCAAATATAAGAATCATAAGTACTGCTAAGGATGAAGAAGAATCTGCACAAGGGCTGGAAAATCAGTTGAGGGAATAATTGAAGACAATATCCCTCATCTTGCTAGAGACATAGACATCCTGGTACAAGGATGAAAACCTGGAAATTTATTGCAAAATCGAGACACATACTGATCAGACTGGCCAAAGTTAAGACAAAGGAGAAACTCCTGTGAACTGTGAAGTGAAAATAGCAAGTATCTAGAAAGGAAAACACATCAGGCTAGGTACAGATTTCTCAACGGAGACTTCACAAGCCAGCAGGGATGAGGCCCCATCTTTTGTCTTCTTAAACATGTCCAGCAAGCAACATTGAAGAAATTAGTCAGGGCAAATCTTGCCTTGCAGGAAATACTTGGAATTATATTATACATGGATTAGCACAATAGACATCCTCCAGGGACAAAGCACCCAAAATCTGAAGCTCAGAGAATATGTGAAACAAGAGGGTGAATGAAACAATAGCATCCTACACAACAAGATGAACTGCAATAGAATTGCAGTTGTTCTATTCACAAAAATAGAATATGTGAAACAATAGCATCCTATACAACAAGATGAACTGAACATCATCCTACATATTAATTCTATCAATCAACATGAATGATATGAATGCTTCACTCACAGGACAGCTGCATAGACAAAAAAATACAACCAAATAACTGCTGTCTCTAGAAAATACATCTAACCCACAAGGACTCATAGAGACTCAAGGTGAAGGGATAGAAAAAAAAATATTACATGCAAAAGGAAAATAAAGCAGGTGAACCCATTCTCATATTAGATAAAATTAACTTTAAATCAACAATAATATAGAAAGATAGAAAAGGGCAGTATGTAATGATAAAGGAAGCATTCAACAAGAAGACAACAATCCTAAATGTTTATGTACTTAATACAGGAGCATACAGATTCATAAAGCAAATTTTACTAGATCAAAGCAAAGACATAAACTGTGGCATTTACTTTCTGAGGACTTAAACACCCCACTTACAAAACTGGACAGATCATTCACAAAGAACATAAATTTAAAGAATCACTGGCCTTAAATACGACTCTAGAACAAATGGACAAACAGACATCTACAAACCCCCAAAATATTGAATATACTTTTTTACCTCAAGAACATGGAACATTCTCCAAGGCTGATCATATTTTAGACCACAAACTGTGTCTCAAAAATTAAAAAAAAAAAAACATAGAAATCATACCATGTATCTTCTCAGACCACAGTGGAATAAAGTTATAATTCAGTTCCAAGAGGAAACACTATTGTACAACAATATCGTGGAAACTAAATAACTGACTCCTGAATGATTATTCGGTCAATAATAAAACTAAGATGAAAATCAAAAGGTTTCTATAACTGAAGAACAAAAGGACAACATACCAGCATCTATGGGGTTTCGCATAAGCAGTATTAAGCATAATAATCATAGCCTTAAATACTTACATCAAAAAAGACAGAAAGATCATGAATCAACAACCTAATAACATACCTTAAGGAACTAGAAAGGAAGAGCAAACCAGCAACAGAAAAGGACTAATTAAGATCAGTGCAGACCTAAACGAAAAAGAAAGGAAACAAATGAAAATACAAAGGATCAATGAAACAAAAAGTTCTTTCAAAAGATAAAATGGATGAACTCTTGGTAGATTAACCAGGAATAGAAGAGAAAGGACCCAGATAATCTTAGTCAGAAAGAAAAGAGGAGATATAACAACCAATACTACAGAAATACAAGATACCATTTGTGAATTCTATGAAAATCTCTGTGCACATAAACTAGAGAACTTAGAAGAAGTAGACAAATTTTGTAGAAACATAAAACCTCCCGAGACCCAGTCAGAAAGAAAGAAATAGAACTTCTAACCTATTGACATAACAATAATGAGCAAGGACATTGAAGCAGTTAAAAAAAAAAAAAACCTTTCAACATAACAAAGACCCAGATAAGGTGGATTCACAGTCAAATTTTAGCAAAAATACAAAGAAGAACTGATACCCATACTGCATAAATTATTTCATAATATCAAGAAGGGAATTCTCCTCAACTCATTCTATGAAGCCAATAACATCCTGACACCAAAGCCAGAAAAGGAGTTACTCACACACACACAAAAGAAATCTATAGACCAATATCTCTTATGAATATGATGCAAAAATCCTCTATAAAATACTAGTAAACCAAAGTCAATAGCACATTGAGAAAATAAACTACCATGACCAAGTGAACTTCATCCCAGCCATGCAAGGATGGTTCAATATACAGAAATCAACTACAACAAAAAATGTGATTTATTGCATAAATAGAAGCAAAATCCAAAAACCATATAATCATCTCAATAGATGCAGAAAAAGCAATCAACAAAATTAAGCATCCTTATATGATAGAAGCCCTCAACACACTAAGCATAGAAGAAACGTAACTCAAAGTTATAAAAACAGTATATGATAAACTCACAACCAACATCCTACTGAATGATGAGAAGTTGGAAGCATTTCCCCTAAGAACTAGAACAAGACCAGGTTGCCCATTATAACTATTTTTCTTCAACATAATGCTGTAAGTCCTTGCCAGCAATCAGACAAGAGAAAGAAAGAAAGGGTATCCAATTCAGGAAAGAAGAGGTCAAATTATCACTTTTGTGCTGATAATATGATCTTATATCTGGAAATCATCAAAGATTCCACCAAGAGACATCCAGAATTTATATATAAATTCAGCAAAGTCTCTAGTTACAAAATCAATGTACTCCAATCAATAGCAGTCCTATACACTACAGTCAAGCTGAGAATCAAATCAAAAACCCAATACTATTCACAATAGCTACAATGAAAATAAAGTGCATCGGAATATGCTATACCAAGCAGGTACAAGATCTCTACAAAAAGAATTACCAAAGAAGTGAGCACAAAAATTACAGATAACCAAACTAGAAAAATATACCATGCTTATCAGTAGAATCAACATAATTAAAGTGTCCATGCTACCCAAAGTAATTTATAGATTCAGTGCAATCCCTATCAAAATAGCAATGTCGTATTTCTCAGATCTAGAAACAATAGCCCGTACTTCAGTTGGAATAAGAACATAGCCTAAATAGCCAAAACTGTCTTAAGCAAATAGAACAAACCTGTGGGCATAACATCACTGACTTTAAACTATACTACCAGGGTATAGCAACAAAAGCAGCACAATACTGACAAGAAAGAGAGATATAGACTAATGGAAAAGAAAGAGAACACAGATATGGAACCATCCACACAGCCAACTCATCTTTGGCAAAGTAGAAAACATTATACCTTGGGGAATAAAAGGCCTATTTAATAATGGTGCTAGGAAAATTGGATAGCCAGATGCAAAAGAATGAAAGAGGATCCATATCTCCCACTACTCAAAAAAAACTAACTCAAGATGGATAAGACTTAAATGTAGGTCATGATCCCATAAGAATTCTAAAAGAAAATGTAGGGAAAATTCTTCTAGATATTGGCCTCTGCAAAGAATTTATAACTAAATGCTATTATAACAACAAAAATAAATAAATGAATTGGACTTGATTGAATTAAAAAGCATCTGTACAGCCAAGGAAACAGGCAACAGAGCACATAGACAACATAGAGAACGAGTAACACGTTCACAATTCGTATATCTGGTAAAGGGCTAATAACCAGGATCTACAAAGAGCTCAAGTAAGTCAGCAAAAAAGAAATAAACAGACAAATGGGGATAAACATGTGAAAAATACTCAACATCTCTAATCATGAGAGAAATACAAATTAAAACCACAATGACAGTTTACCTTATCTTGGTTAGAATGGCTTCTATTAAAATGAACAAACAAACAAAAAAAACCAAACTAGAGATTCCATTGGGAATGCAGAGATAAAGGAATGCTTATACATCATTGGTGAGACTTCAAATTAGCATAACCTCTATGGAAAATAATACAGTGATTCCTCAAAAAGCTAAAAATAGAACTTTCGTATAATATACCAATCCCACTACTGAGTATCTACCCAAAGGAAAATAAGTCATTTTATCAAAAAGACACCTGCACTCAAATGTTTATTGTTGCCCAATTCACAACTGCAAAGGTGTGGAAAGAACTCAAATGTCCATAAATTCATGACTAGATTAACAAAATGTGATATACATGTACCATGGAATGCCATTCAGCCATAAAACGGATGAATTAATGCCTCTGGCAGCAATTTGGATATAACTGGAGACCATCACCCTATGTGAAGTATCTAAAAACAAATACCACATGTACTTGCTGTTAAATTAGAACTAATTGATGAGCATTTATGTGCAAAGAGTGGAGTAAAACTCAGTGGAAATCAGGAGGGGAGAGGCAAACACCTACCTAAAAGGTACAGTGAACACTACCTGGGTGATGGGCACACTGACAGTCTTGATTCAAGCATTACAAAAGCAACCCATGCAACCAAAAACATCTATACCCTTCTAATATTTTGTAAGAAAAAAATAGTCTGTATAGAACTAAAATAAAAAAAAAAGAAGCTAATCTCACAGAAATAAAGAATAGAAGAGTGGCTCCCAGATGCTGGAGAGATGAAAGGGTTGAGGGATGGAAAGAGGTTGATAACCAGGTACAAAGTTACAGTTAGGACATGCAAGTTCGGGTGTTTTATTTCACAGTTGAGTAACTATACTGAAAGATAATGTATTATATATTTTAGAAAAATTGGAAGGATGGTTTTAAATGTTCTCACCACAAAGAAATGTCAAGTGTTTGAATTGATGGATATGATGATTATGCTGATTTGATCATTACCTACAGAAATCTATATGAAAGTTATCACACTATATCCCTTAATATGTACAATTATGCATCAATTAAAAACACAATTGAATAAAAAATTAAATAAAGCAAACATTCACTGATTTTTAGGAGATGATATTATGCAAATTATCATATATTATAGAAGCCAAATAACTCAGTAAATTTTATTGCCACTAAACAGCATTTTCCAATTTATAAAGTTTTGGATTCTAAATGTTTTATTTAAAAGTAAAAATATTTTGGCATATTTTTCTAAAGTAAGATTGTTCAATTATTTCATATTATCTTGAACTAAATATAAAACAAAGGAGATTTAAGAATTTTAAAAACAGATTTTCTATCCTTCTCTCCCTTCCTTCCTTTGTCCTTTCCTTTTATCTTTCATTCTCCTTTCTTTAATGGTAAAAATCTCATTAGATAATGTCCCTAATGAATTCCTTACATTTGTAATGGGGAGGGAGGAAGCCATCATGATAACTTTGAGTTTTCCATACATTATTCTATTCTAAATTATGAATGCTAGCTTCATATTGGAGATTAATATTACAACTTTGGCTATTTTACAATTTATATTATATGCTGATCCAATGATTCTGTCTGATTTGAGGGTCTAATTTTTCTATCGCTCAACATGCCGACAAGGCAGTATTCCTCAGCAAGAAGAGAATTCTCAGGAGGACTTCAGGGCTGGGATTGCCTGGAGCATTGCAGGCAAAGCTTTCATTGAGAGGGAAATGGAGCAAAGACTGTTGCATTGCCTGAATGAATTAATTGATTTCAGACATGAGAAGGGGGAACAAAGGAAAATTTTGTTAATATCCACTATTTAACTCTATCTTGAATAGTCGATTTGAGGTGGCTAGTGTTTGAGAGTTTCCACCATCCATTGTATCCTGGTTCTTATCCAGTGACTGCTCTGAGACACACAGCTGGTTTGTTGCTGGTCAGGCAACCTTGTATTTTTATAATTATTGCTGAAACTTCAAGTCTATTCTCTTCTTAACAGAATCCCTGGACTAACTTCTTACTGATAGATGTATAAGCACTTCTATAGAAAGAGCAAATTGAATCTAGAGTTAGTTTTTGATATGACATGAAAACCACAAGATGTATCTTTGGGAAATCTGTATTTTAAAAATCTTGAAATTGACCCACCTGTCTGTCGAAGCCTCTTTTATAATCAGATGTTTTTTATATGTCAGCTAATTATGTCTGCTGTGAAATACTTTCTGACACTTTAAGACCTATCCAGATTAGACGTAGGTTCAAATTATAGGACATTCCCTGATACTTGTGAAATTCTCCATCTTATAAAAAGTGAAGTTTAAAATACAAGGTTTCAGACCTATTTGATGTATATCTGTATACATATACAAAAAAGCTATGACATTCCTTGTTCAAACTTTTAGTTCACTATATGAATAACAATAAATGGTTGCTAACAGTGATCATACTTCTACATATAAACATGATAAAAGAAGATAGCAGATGAAGATACAAATGTATATAAAAATAAACCTTCATATCTGTCTAAACTCTAAATTCTATTTAAGGAAAGAAGATCCAAACTTGTTCAAAAGGAAAATGGAAAATAATAGTTCAAATAATTTCATAGTCCTCATAATTTAAAAATCTGGGGTGCTTAACTGGCTTTTTTAGTTGCTCTATTTGAAATGGTATCTCCTTTTATCTCTTTATTAGTTTAACTGGTAGGTTGTCTCACTGATTTTTTTCATGACCCATCTTTTCTATTTCTGTATTAGGGCTTTTTGTTTATGCATCTGTTTCTAAATTTTCAAATTCTTGACTCAGATTTTTAATTTTGATTCTTCTTACTTTTGCTTATTTTCTTTTTCTAACTATTTAAACAGTATGTATAATCTGTTTATTTTTGGTCTTTCATCAAAAGTATACATCAAATATACGATTACTATACTTATTTAAACTTGAACATTTTTATGACCATTCCTTATCTGACCCATGAATTTTAAGAGTAAGTAGTACACAATACTTACCTTCTAGAAATTTTATAAGTATAGTTTGTATTTCCTCTTGGACCCAAGAAAGATTTAATAGAAATTGTTTTTAATTGTAAAATGAAGGTAGCTTTTTTACTTTTTTGTTATTAATTTCTAGTTTTATTGTACTACTATTAGAATGTTTTTTGAATAATTTCTGTATTACAGAATTTATAGAAGTTTTCTTCCTGCTATGACAGATACTTAAGAAATTAAATAGATTTTTATAGTATTTCACGAATGTTTGGAAAAAAGTATACTTACTATCTTTCTATTAGGGAACATATAACCATATAACATGTACATTTACATATGTACATACACATATATTCATTAAAAATATGAATTTTTTTTTAAGAGACAGAGTGTCACTTTATCACCCTTGGTAGAGTGCCATGGCATCACAGCAACCTCCAACTCCTGGGCTTAGGCAATTCTCTTGCCTCAGCCTTCCGAGTAGCTGGGATTACAGGCGCCTGCCACAACACAGGCACGGCTATTTTTTGTTGCAGTTTGTCCGGGGCTGGGTTGGAACCTGCCACCCTTGGTATATGGGGCTGGCGCCCTACCCACTGAGCCACAGGCGCCACTCCATAAAAAATCTTTCTTACTAATTAAGCTACTTAGGTCTTCTCAGAACTCAATTACTTTTACATCTGTGTCTTACCTAAGATTGCAGGAGGCTTGTCAAAGTCCTGGGTTTTGTTTTTCCTTATTTGTTACTTTCCTCCAGGTTTTCCTCCCATCTTTGGCTTCAGTGTCACTGAGGCCATAGAGTTGCTTAGTGAATACATTTTTAAAGCTTGCATCTCCATTGTGAGATGTAGCCTTTTTTGCATTATAAAGAATCTTTTATCCAGTCTAATGCTCTCTGGGCTGCATTTTATCCTGTCAGATTTATCTAGCCCTAGTTTTATTTTGTTTCTTTGTCAGATAAACTTTGCTCATTTCTTCACTTTTAGGATTGGTAATCACTTTTAAAACATTTTCATTGTATAAAACATGCAGCTTTTATTTTGTGACATCTTGGTTGAATGAAGCTCACCCTCTCTTGTCCTGCTAGCCCTGCACATTTTGACACTTCCCCCGGGGTGTTGGGGTAGAGGTTTATTTACTTATTTGTATGTGTCCTGTAGTCACTGCTTTGTTCATGGGATCTCAAGTCTCCTCATGGCATTTCCACTCAGGGTTGCATATTTCCTTTGGGGGTAAATCCAAATTAATGTTACTTATGTTCTAACATCACTCAAATTCTGTGGCAATCTCCTTTATTCTGGGTAGCTCCTAAAAAGAAAGATTATTTCAAATGATCATCTTTTTGTTTTCTAAACTTTTAGATTTTCTAACATATAAAACTACCACATTTAATATCAAAAGAATCTGTGATAAACTCTTTTGCCGTAAAGAGTTTTACAAAAGAGTTTAATTGATACAAGAATACAGCACTAAGACCGCAATCATTTGAATTCAAAATTGTGTAAGTGTGGGTATTTTACAATATAAAATTCGATACTCTCCACCATAATTCATTTCCAAAGTACTCTCAGGGTTCCCAGCACCATCTGTTTACCTCAGGGAAGAACAGTCCACATTTCCTTGTGTTTAATGCATAGTGCACTGATTTAAAATGTGTGCCACAAAGACAACGCTCTAACATCCCAGTTTGTATTGGCAACTGCCTTACCCCCAAATGCTTCTTAAATAAGTGTGAAGGGGAAACCCCACAACTCATCAAAAATAACCTCAGTGCTCCTTCATATAGACACGAATCAGAAGGATTTCAGTTCCTGAAGTTCTCTGGGTTTTGTTTAGTTTTTCCTGACACTCATTATTTTTGGAGATATAAGCAGCCTCTCATGTTTTCTAGGAAATCTTCATATTTAAAAGTAAATGGTAAAATATTAAACCATTATGTGTTAGTAATTAAAATTAAAAAAATTAAATAGTAGACAGCAAAAATATTGCTGAAACCAGTGACATTTGATGAGATGTTTTATGATTTCCTTGAAATGAAAAGAAAAAAACTCTCATTTTTGTTGGCATAGGCAACTAGAAACTCCTCCTTGCCTTTTAAAATTCATACTTCATTCTCTAACTTGGATATAAGGAAGACAGATATGTGTAAGGAAGGTGCTTTTCTTTGGTTCGGAAAGGGTAAGGGAGGAGAAAATAGTCTTCTGTGTTCTGGTGACCAGCATCAACTTGCCTCAGATTACGCTGAAACTGGAAAGGGTAGATGAATCCAAGCATGCATGGGGGTAGTGCCGAGGTACGTCTGTTGTACATGAACAAATCGCAAATAATGAGATGGGGAAGTGCTACTGGAAGAGAAAGGATGATTTTAGAAGATGTCATCTTATTTTTGAAAACTAGTATACAAAATTGAAATAAATGTGTAAAATTTTCTTTTATTATGATTTGTCCTGAAATTATAGTTATTGTTTAGAGAATAGTCTTTCCCTACTAACAAAATAGTGGTGTAAATCATGTAAGTGGATTTACATGATTTAAGATCACTTCAGCTGTGTCCAATGACAGTGACATATTACTTGAAATACATTGCTTACGTGTCATACCCAGGGATCATTTTCCAGGATCAGAAAACTATATAACCAAAATATTTACAAAAGTATTTTCAATATCGTTGTCTCCGCTGTTCCTTCTCTTACCCAAACCTAACAAATGGAACAAACGCAACATGAATATAGTTAGGGTAAATGTGCGTGTATCTGTTTTTAACTTTCTAAAAGCAACTGCCAAGCAATCCAATGCTGGTAAACCAAATTACTGATGGAGGTGTGAATCACTAATATCATTCTAAGACTGAGGAATGTATGAGCATGACTCATGAACCAAAACACTGGATTTTGATCCCAAAGCAACCCTGTCATGCTACATGACGGACAACCCTACATGATTCACGTCTCTGGTTATCATCTCTCTTTTCATGAGGACAGTAAGTTCCCTACATGTTTCTACATACAATGGTGAATTTCATTCATTCATGTAGTATGAATTACTTTTGTAAAAGCAGTATGAAAATTGAAAGTGCTCACAGATGCTCCATCGTGTTGTGGAGCCCTTGGTTTTCTTGTACAGTAGATACTCAGTGAGTAACACAATTCCTCTCTCAGACCACTTTGCATACTTTATTTTTTCAGTTTTTACACACAAAATATACTTGAAATAATGACCACCTCAAGTTAATAATAATTACCTACAGTGGTGGGATTGTGGACTCTTTTTGTTCTTCTTATACTGTCCTATATATTTGAAAAATTTTATAGAAATCATAAATAACTTTGACAAATAAATATTTTTTCTTAGACAATTAAAATGCAAAGGAAAAGTTGCCAACATATTGTAATATTTACACAAAATTTTAATTACCATCAAATATATATAAGAAAAGTAAATGTCCCAATAATTCACATGAAAGATATATAATGATCATAAAAGTTATAAAATGTTGCTATTCTACCAGTCATATAAATACATATAAAAAAGTTAGGCATGTCATTGTAAAACTGTTGAAATCCACAGTCGAAAGGAAGATCTTGGGGTGGGGGAATGGTACCGACGGTACTGAAAACAGCTGAGTTTTCAACATGAACAATGAAAGCTTAAATTAAAAAGCTGATTTCTAACACTCAGATGGAAATGCAGAGAAGCAACAATTACAAAGGCCGTCCTGAAGAAAAGGAACACAACTTGACAGTTTATACTCCCAGGTGGCATTAAAATTAATGTCAAAGATGTGGTAGTGTGGACGGCGTGGCAATAACACAAAGACAGAAAAGTAGAGCTTAAATTAAATTTATGGGTCTTTCTCACTCTCTCTCTTTCATGAGAGGAACCCACTTCCAACTCTCTTTGGAAGTGCTCTAAACTTTCTCTTTGTTCTTCCTAAGTAAAATTTCTCTTTGTTACCCTGAAAAAATAATAGATAAAATTTATAAGGGGTCAATGTTTTGGGCCGAGCTCTTGCACTAGGCCTTCACAGACCAGACCCACACTAAAACGGGGTCATTTATGTTAACATCAATGTTATATCATATATAACAATCATATATAACAACAAATCATCCCAAATTTGTTTACCTGCTCTGAGAAATCAAAAGATAAACGATAACCAGATCCCAATTGGGCCTCTTTTAGCCTGTGTGATAAGCAAGTCTCTGTTTTAGCCCTTCCAGTGATGCTCACTGATGCCAGTGGCTGCTAACACCCACTAATGCCTTTTTGGCTTTGTGTTGTTTCCTTTTCCCTACACAATCTACCTTTCAAAACCCCACTCTTCTGTCATGCCCCAAAGCACACCTGTCTAATTCTTTAGATAGGATGGATGCTACCTGATTCATGGAGCACAGTAAAACCAATTAGATCTTTGAATGCAATTTGTTAAAATTTTGTTTTTTGACAATGTTAATGGAAGAGATTAAACAGAAACAGATTCCATGCATACAATCACTTGAGTTTCTTGTTTGATTTTGTTATTTAGCAAGTGAAGCTGAGGTACAGTGGGGAAAGTCAGGAATACTCTAGAAATTTTGCTGTATAAATTTTAACCACTATAATATATTGACAAAGACTCTCTTCTTGACTAAATCCAAGTGTTCTGCTTGAAGAGGACCAAGCTTAGTCTTCCCCCTCTATCCTTGTATGATCCAGTTTGACCAAGAAACTTACCAGTTTAGCAAAATTCCTTCATTTTTGTTATCTGACTACTTTATATATTGTCACCCTGGCCTTCCTTAAACAAGAAGTCTGCTGGGTTGGTCTAGTAAGAATACATCTTAAACTTGAAGTTTCCATCCACTGACCTCATAATCAGTCCTTGGTGATAAGTCCCTACTTGTACATGTTACAGTTCAAGTTGAGTCTCGTGGGTCTCCCTCACTGAAAGACCTCATTCTAGAGGTCCCTACATTTATTGCCATGGCCTTCCTCTTATATAGAGTCTTCCTTAATGTTTTATTTTATTTTATTTTTTTAGACAGAGTCTCACTCTGTCACCTTGAGTAAGGTGCCATTGTATTATTATAGCTCACAGCAACCTCAAACTCTTGGGCTCAAGTGATCCTCCTGCTTCAGCCTTACAAGTAGCTAGGACTACAGGCACTCACCATGATGCCCAGCTAGTTTTTCTATTTTTAGTAGAGATGGGAATCTTCCTCTTGCTCAGGATGTTGAGGATATTGGACTCCTAAACTCATACAATCTACCTGTCTTGGTCTCCCAGAGTGCTGGGATTACAGGTGTGAGCCATTGCGCCCGACTTCCCTTAATGTTTTTAACAAGCATCATAATAGTTTTTTCCACAGTAATATGATGATGCATCAAAAAATTTTAAACCTACCCCACACAACACACAAATATAAATCCCACTGGATAAAATCTAATTGACAGAGCATAATAATAAAGAACATGAAGATAGGCTTGGCACCGGTAGCACAGCAGTTAGGGCACCAGCCACATACACAGAGGGTGATGGGTTAGAACTTGGTCTGGACCAGCTAAACAACAATGACAACTGCAACAAAAATACCTGGGCATTGTGATGGGTGCCTGTAGTCCCAAATACCTGGGAGGCTGAGGCAAGAGAATTGCTTAAGCTCAAGAGTTTGAGGTTGTGATGCCACAGCATTCTCCTGAGGGTGACATAGTGAGAGTCTGCCTTAAATAAGAAAAATTTTGAAAAAAGAATATGAAGATATTTTCAAGTACTAGAAGTAAATATTTCTTAAGAAGGACACAATTGTGCTAAGAAGACAGAATAAAACAGTGATATGTTAGACTTCTCTAAGGTAAGGACCTCTTATTCATTAAATGACACCTGGAAGAGAAAAAAGGCAAGTATACAAAGACTTATATAAATCAATTTAGAAAGGCAGACAATTCAATAGAGAAATGGGCAAGACACTTGAATAGATGGTTCATACAAAAGAACACCTGAATAACCTATATGTGTATATAGAAAAATATTCAACTTAAAACATTAAAACTACAATGTGATATGGCTACATGCTGATGAGGTTCAGGGCCCACTATCCCCAAACACGAATATGAGAAACCAGTGGAAGCAGGAAGGTCACTCTCACCAGCCATTGTCCTCCCCTGAGCAGGTCACAAAACCTTCATTCCAGAGGAACTCTCCCAAACCTAGGGAAAAGAAATGTCTTTATCCTTGAAGACAGACATCAAGAAGAATCTAAACAAACATATCTTGCTAAATCCCTCCCAGTTCATTACCCAAGGGTCATGACAAAAGCTTTGAGACAGACTGTGTTGTGGTCCATTATTTCACTTCCAATAAACACAGTTGACACCGTCCTTTCTGACTCACCCAAGCAAGTTTCAACTTGCACAGCTGACCAGTGTGGCTAGGAGGGCTTCATTTGTTTCCACTTGGGCAGATTTTAAGTTTCTTGATTTTTGTGTAGCTCAAAACTTTCGTTATGACCCATGTTACTATTAGGCTATACCTCTTTTGCCCAATTATACACCCCCACAGCTATCCACTTCCTAAAACTTGTGCAATACACCTGTTTTACTATTTTGGAGGTCTTTATTTCTAGAGGTGCCTCTGTCATATAAAACATGCTTAATAAATTTGTATGCTTTTATTTTAATAATCTGGGTTTTTTTTTTTTTACAAATACCTCAGTCATGAACCTTGGGATGAATGAGGAAAAGAAATAGTTTCTCCTCTATAATATCCTCCCGAATACCTCCTTCAGAGGGTATGAAAATCTGGGTGTTATAACAGTTTAGAGGTTGTAAGAGAGGATTTGATCAATTTTTATCATGAATAGGTGAAAAGTTGGTGGAGGGGAATATCAAGGTGTTGAAAAGAGAGAGAAAGCGCAGTTGGTGCACACCATCTAACTAAAGCCCAACAGCCCAGGCACTTTGCTCACTGCCAGAGCAAGCCCTAAATATCCTACTGCTCTAGCTCTGTGGATTCTACACACACAGCACATAGCTGCCTTTGAATGTGGACTGAGATTTCCTTCAGGCCACACCCAGATGCTGTGTGAAGGAGCTGTCATCTTTACAGCTTGGTGCCAAGTGCCCGCGTTTTGTACTTCCAGACTGCGCTCTTTATTGTCACCATGCATCACGTTTGTATCAAATTAGCCATCTACTGCTTTCATTGCCTCATCTATATCTTCCAGCTTCAACCCCCAGCTGAGCTATTTCCTTTACATTAATTTTCCCCAAATGTATTACCATGTGTTTTCCAGGCTGTGTCTAATTTGGTTATGATCGTTTATATCTCACACTAGCTGATCACTCAATAACTATAACATAATTATTTGAAATCTGCTGCTATACTTTGTTTTGGACTAGTTCCCTGAATACCTGAGCATGAAAATAATTAAGATGAAGTATTGAATATATTGATGTTCTTGTACAAAATGCACCATGTGCTCTGTAGACATAGGGCAGTCAGAAGGCTTTCTCTGGGTGGCGTTGAAAACCATTATGCTGCTTATGCACAATCTCTAAATCTTATTGTTTATACATTTATTTTCTTTGACAAAAGCGTAAATTTATTCTACTCATGTTATCCAGAATTCCCCTAAGTTAGAATTACATTGGTGTTTTCTTGCAAGCTGAGTTTTGACACACAAGCTATCAGGAAGTGGAGGAAGAGCTATGACACCAGGTTACTGTAGAGGAAGTCACAGGGTCCAGTCACATAGCTCTGACAAGAAGACAATTGTAACTCCTCCAATTTGATGGACTCATGATGTTGACCTAATTTGTACCTGTATTGCACAAGCACAAGCCTTATAATTTTTAATATTGAAGAAACTGATCTTTTACGGCAGTAAGTTCTAAAACAATAATATGACATTCAATTTCAAACTATGGTAAGTGCAAATGGCATATTTATTATAACATGAAATTATATCTTATATTAACAAATTATATATTCTTTAGAGATATATTCTTGGCTTGGGTTCAGTGAAATATTTTAGTAGTGGAGATAAATTGGAACTATGCAATAATGGTGGTGAGCCCTGCAGAGAACTCCCTCTCATCTCCCCTCCAGAAACATTCCTGCCTCCTTTTGAGAATACGTAAACCCTGGGCTTTCTTATGTTTCTAACTCCCAAGCGAACTTCTGATGATAAAAAGTAAAAGTCTGCTCTTAACCAAAACAGAGTCTTGACTCCAAGGAGAATTCTTATACAAACTGTGATGCTCTGTTCAAGCTATTAACCTACATCTACATAAGACATACACTTATCAAAGATCATGTTTAAATTTGGGTAACAAAGAAGATTGGGAAACTGAGCAACTCCTATGTTTGCTTTCCAGTTTGTTTTTCTTACATATAAATTAGAGGTATAAGAAAATCTTATATTGAAATGTGTCTGTGGTCTCTATTTTCATAACGGCACAAACTGTGTTACCTGATTGTTACACTTCCATGTAAGGTTACCGAAATGGACAGAAAGAAAAGAAGAAATAAGATAGCTTTACTCAGAGTGTGGTTTTATAGCAAGGGACTTTGGGGTAAAAGATTTGGACATTCATTTTCAACAAAATGAACTTTAAAAAGCTTTGCTCTCATTCTCTAATTTGGTTAAGTTCCCACTTAGTGGGGACAGTGCATGGGCACAGTTCCTGGGTGAAGGAAGCAAACACTTTGACCTACCAGTTCCCCTAGGAGGGGAAACCTCATACTTACCTTCTTGTTAGTCTAAAACACCCAGATGCTTATCAGAATCAATGTAACTTGTCTATTTAGAGTTTATGACACTACAATACAGTGTGGCCACACAGTTCATGGCAATGTTTAATTGCTCACTATTTTAAACTGCACACTGACTTTATGGCCGTGCTGTTTATAGCAGTAATAATTTAACTGTGAAGTTATTCTGCTGAGAGGCAACAGATTTGCAATTATTGCCTCACTTTTCATACATGTACAAGAGTATTTAGAATTTAAATACCCATTTTAAGATGGGTAAATTAATTTGGAAGGAGTCATTTGATCTAAATGAAAATTCATGTTTCGCAGAGTGAAATACGCCACACTTTCTGCAGTTGCTGTGTGTGATTGCCATTTCAGGGCATAGTCTTTAAATATGGGTGACTACTAACTTCTAAATTAATGCTGTTGATATTTTTTCAGATTGTTGTTTTCTGAGTTTTATGTCCTGACTGAGATCAAGACGCTCTCGCTGGAAGCCCGTTCAACCTCCATTTCATACACGCCACCACCAGGATTTCCAACGCTCCTCTCAGGCTTCTCCATCCCTCCAGCATGGCGCGAGAGGTGGCATTAATGGTGGGAGCACCGGGTGACTGACAAACAGTGGTGTCTAACATGTCTCTCACCATCTCCTGAGATCAGAGCTGACTCCACTTAGCCGCTTATGTTCAAGGGCAATTCATTTTATCAGTAAACACCTTTCAATGCTATCCTTGAAGGGACACTTTAGATAAATTGCATCTAGAAAGTATTGGAGAAAGAGAGACAGGTTAATGCTGGTTGTCTCTCAGATTTAATCATGTGTTAAGGTGAGCACTCTGCTCTCAGCACGTGTGTTGAACATACTAATAGAAGAGACCATGGCAGGGCTAAATGTAATGCACCACACCAGTTCTGACATATTTCTATACAACTATTAATAATATTTTTGGAAAATGTAAGCAAGTGCTAAAAAGAAGACTAGATAATAAGTGTATAAATAGGACTGTTCCAGGAAAATGAAACATATGTACACTCTGCCCAATGCCCATGAAGCTTCTGACTTAAGAAGTTACTTACCTTCCTCCACAACTCATTATGTCTAATCCCATTTTCTTCCCCAGTCTGTTTTTCCAGTAACCCATTATCACTGGTCCCTGAACTCTGTTTTTTTCACATTTTATTTGCATGTATATCTAAGAAAGTGATTTAATACTCCATATTTCATTATTTGCCAAATTATTACCCTGTGGTTTTTCTCTATTTGTAGTCAATTCTCAAACTTTTCTGTTTACCATTTTTGCCATGATGTAAACCTGGCCTGGTAAAACATTTCCCCCTGAATCCTCCTAGAGTGATAATATTTTTCTTCTTCTTCTTTTCCCCCCCATACATCCCACACAGAGAATTTCAAGATCTGCCCTCTGTCCTTTGCTTCTTTGGTCAATTTTTCCAGCAACTTGCCTCAAAAACTCCAAATTTTCAAAGTTTACCACATTAAATGACCATACCATTTAATTTGCTTATTGTGGGCATGGATGTACTACCTTCAGTGATGACTTGGTACTGAATGATAACTTAATCACAATACATTTAATTATTATAATTACTTCTAAGAGCATTAAAGGAACCTTGTCAATATATGTCAAGGATGATTTGGCTCAGGCACCATAAACCTTTGACTGAAAACAAAAGGATAAAAAATTAAGATAAAGAGGGCAGTATCTGTGGCTCAGTGAGTAGGGTACCAGCCCCATATACCAAGGATGGCTGGTTTGAACCCAGCCCCAGCTAAACTGCAACAACAACAAAAAAATAGCTGGGTGCTGTGGCAGACACCTGTAGCCCCAGCTACTCAGAAGGCTGAGGCAAGAGAATCACCTAAACCCAAGAGCTGGAGGTTACTGTGAGCTGTGACACCACATCACTCTACCAAGGGTGACAAAGTGAGAGTCTGTTTCTAAAAAAAAAAAAAAAAAATTAAGATAAAGAATTCTAAATTTTAATTTCTTTGAATTTAAACTTATAATGATAAGAATACATAATTTCAAACTTCTATTTCTTAGATTTAAATGTTTTAAGATTTTTAACTCAATTTAATTGTTGAACTTTATTTTCTTCCTGGACTGAATTTGAGGATATTATATTTTAATTGGATGCAATCTACATTATTGACCTTTTATCATTGGAGAATTCTTACGCATTTAAAAATTTTGGTGTCATTTAATTTAATGTTAGAATCTCTGAGGGGCTGTTTTGGATAATGTGGATAGATACAATTTGTATTGTAAGAGAATGGATTTTCAGCATTGGGTAATGTAATTAACATCATATTTTTGACTCAAATCATAGCCTTCAAGGATTAAAATCTATGGAGGTTCAATATTAGTGAATAAGAAGCAATTGTTGATTTTGCAAAGACACCTCATGAAGTTAAGAGAAAGACTCTCTTTACACTTTGCTTATATTCTTTTTTTTTTTGGCCAGGGCTGGGTTTGAACCTGCCACCTCCAGCATATGGGGCCAACGCCCTACCCTTTTGAGCCACAGGCGCTGCCGCACTTTGCTTATATTCTCTTCAGGATATCATATTTCAGGATTTTCAGGAGTTGATACACCTGCCACTGACCTCAGACTTAATGTCATAGTCCAAGTTGATAACAGAATACAAAGTTGGAAAATTCCAGAACTCTATTTTTTGTTCATAATGATTTCTTCCATGGATAGGGATATCTATTGTCACAGTCCCTACACTTTTACTTACTTTATTAACCTTTAGTGAGTGCTTTGTGGCAGGGACTATTCTAAATGTTTTCAATACATAAATTAACCCATATGAAGTACATAGGATGTCAACAACATACAACATATTGTGTTAACAACATAGAATGTTATTACTTCCATACTATAATGAGAACAATAAGGCTCAAGGAAGTTAATAACTTTTCTAAGACTGCTGGTTACAGTTCAGTTGCCAAATCAAATCTTAATTTCTGATCTGTGCTATAGTCAACATCTTAAGAACTTCAAAAAATAGTTGAATAATTCCTTCTTTTTGAAACACTTCACCCCACCAGCATCTACTTGCCCGACTTCCCAGCGGCCAGTCTCTCTAGTTCTTCTTTGGTAGTTTCCACTTTGTAGCTTGATCAGATAATGTTGGCACTCACCGGAGCCTTGTCATGCATCCTAATTTGTGTCTACCTACATTTCTTTTCTAAGTCATCCAAATGCTGATGGCATAAATATTTATACTACTGGCTTGCACCTCTACCTCAAAAGCCAGAGGTATATATCCAAATACATCACTGCACTTTCAATATGGATTCTTAAAAGGCACTTCAAAAATATGTTCAAAATGGTTCTCCTTGTTTCTATTTAAAATAATCTAGGAGTTACCTGTGCTTCCTCACTTTCTACCGTGTAAATTCAGGTTAAAGCAATAAAAAATACATATCAACCTAATAAATGTTATTGCCTTTAAAGTGCTGGCGGGTAGACAGAGATAGGTCATATATGTATGTGTATATTTTGTGTGTGTTGTATGTGTTAGAAAAAGGATTACTTTTTAAATCAATATAATTACTTAAAAAAACTGTAAGTAAAAATGTATTTGTTACTTTATAATTTAAAACTATTTTTAAAATCTAAGAACCTGATTTCTATGCCCACCATAAAATTATTAGTCTCTGTTTTTCTGCAGTACTTCCATTTCACCCAAATTGTCTCATTTTGTTATAGCTTCAGAACAGTATTACAGATTTGAAATTTGTGTGGCTGTGCTAGGCATAAAGCTCCCTACAAATCTGCCATAAAGAAATGGCATCATGAATAATGAATTAAAGACAATTTACTTTTTCAGTGTCTATTAAAATTTAACAGCAAAATTGAACTCAGAATTTGAGTTGACTAACAATTCAGAATTTTTTTCTATCCTGTAAGATAAAGTATTTTTTGTAAAGCAAAAATAATTTAAATAATTCAAATTTAGGAATATTTAATTTTCTCACACTCTGAAGTATCAACAAGTTAGATTAATCACTTTAGAGTTTATTTAGAACAAATTATTCAGCTCTGTAAAATATTTAAAGTTAAAAAATTCATTATTTGGCTATTATAGAAAAGCATCTCTATATTCAATGATTTAAAATGTACACACTGATTTTTTTAGGGACTACCCATCTCACTACAAGTAATTTATATTGGAAGAGGCAATTAACTAACAGTAGCAGTTCTGGAAAGCAAATTGTGGATTAGCTATTGAATTCAATGAAACCTTTATTTTATACAAAATTATTAGATCAAGCTTTGATCTATATTTTTTAATAATAGAAAATGTCATCTTTTATATACAAGAGAGGTGACAAAAAGTAAGACAAATATATCTAAATCTGATTTAAATTTTTACTCATAAGGTCTATAATACATATTAGAGTTCATTTTCAGGTATAAACTCTTCATTTTCTGCTTCATGGAAGGTTGGAGATAGGTGTTTGGTTTAAAATAACTACAGATGGATGGGCTATTTCCTAAAAAGAACTCAGTAGACTCCTAAATTTTGCTTCTGTTATTTATGGATTATGTTAAAACTATGAGGAAAAGTAAATATTGAATTACTAAAACAAATATGATACCAAGTAAACTCTTGGAAATATTTTGGTATTTAAGAAAATTGATAAGAAAAATTCTGAGATGCTTAATATATGATATATTTTATTTAAAATGTAAAATTCTGCTAAATATGCATTCTATTTCTTCTATTTTGTCATTGTTGTAAGAGACTAAAGCTCAGAAATATCTTTTTTGTTTCTGTCTATTTTATACATTAATTTCCTTTCCTTCACTATGAAAGTAATCTACGCACTTAGACCCAGTTTCACCATGTGCACTCCTAGTTCTGGCTCCAGTTTAGGAGACCGATGTTCTTCCATTGAGTTAGCTGGGTTTTAACAGCACTCTTCGTCTTAGATTGTGATATAACTTTTGACCCATCATCACTGCCTGAGGAGCACACTCTTTCCATTGGTGCAGAGATTGTGTAACCTTCAGCCCTTTCTCATACTTTTCTTTCTATGATTTTACTGTTTTTCTCACCACCTCGTCTATATCATTGGAATTACTCTTCAAGGTTACCTCTTGGTTTTATATCGGCCACTGTGCTCTAAATGTAAGAAGCATCATAATATATTTCAGAAGTTTTTATGGGAATGTCAAGGCATAAATCAGATTGAACACATGTGTCCCTACCTCCTCCCCACAAGACACCATCACAACATGAGGAAAGGTCCACCTGATAGCAGCAAAGTTCCCAGACATGGTAGTGGGAGGTCCTAACAGATCTTTGAAGATGGAGCAGAGATAGAAGAATGATGACAGATAATGGAGAGTGGAGGGAAACGGAGATTGAGATATGCGACCCAGAACCAGGAAGGAAGGAAGGCCACTTTTTCTTGAAAGAATCCGGGAAACACTGAGTTGCAACAAGTGGGAATGGTGGCAAAAAAGATGTGGGGAGGATGAGGCTGTTCTGAATAGCCAGGCGCCTTTCTCCTCCCCTAGCAGACTTAGCAAGGAGGCCAGCTCTAAGCATTCCACCCCTGAGAAAAATCCTAAGTGCTCTTATCTAAAATATTGATCAAATTGACAAGAGAGAAATAAAGCTTTCATCAGTCTTTCATTGATTCAATAAAAACTGCTTATAGCATCCTCACTCACCCCCAGTCAATAATCTAGTTGCCAGAAATGCAATGTTGAACAACACCATGAAAGGTTTATTTTGTCATGAGTCTCACAGTTTATGGAGAAGAAAAAAGATAAAATGAAATATTATAATAAAATAAAATAAAATTGTAAATACATAAAAATAAAATATATATACACCAACTAATTTCAACTAATGATAAATAATATAAAGAAAAATAAAGCAACTTAAGATTGTTTGAGTTTGTGTGTATATGTATGTCTTTAATTTAAGTAGTGTGGTTAGGGTAAGCATAAAAAGAAAGATGGAATAAATAGAAATTTTACCACAGAGATGAAAGTAGTAGTTTGGGGAACAAAATCCACTAGAGAAAGAAGAGATATTATTGAAAAAACAGAGAAGAAAAATGTACTTGTAAAAATTAAAAATAATGGTTTATTAAAAATTATATTAGCATATTTATAAGGACTATAGTGAAGCTTAATTCATAATGCTTCAGGCAACATGATTATTTTGATGATATTAACCCATCCAATCTATGGGGGTAGGTTGCTTTTCCATTTGTCTGTGTCACCTGCAGTTTCTTTCATCCGTGTTTTGTACATTTACTTTTAAAGTTATTGCCCCTCCTTAGTTAAATTTCTTTGTAGCTATTTTTTTAGTAGCTACTTTAAATAGGATTTCCTTCTTGATTACTTTCTCAGCCATATTATGATAGGATACTGATTCATGTGGAACCAAAAAAGAGCCCAAAGAACCAAAGCAACCCTAAGCATAAGGAACAAATCTGGAGCCATCCATTGCCTGGCTTCAAATTATATTATAAGGCCCAAATAATCAAAACAGCATGGTATTTGTAGAAAAAATAAGTACCATCTATCAATGAAACGGAGTAGAGAACCCAGAAGTCAAGCTCCATATTTACAGCTGACTGATCTTTGACAGAGACAGCAAGGACAAACATTGGGGAAAGAATACCTCTTGTAATAAATGGTGCTGGAAAAATTGGATTGCCACAATGAAAATAGACCTCAATTTCTCACCATACATAAAAGTCAACTCAAGATGGATTAAAGACTTAAACAGAAGACTCCAAGCTCTAAAAATACCAGAAGAAAGCCTAAGGAAAACTCTTCTGGACACTGATCTAAGCAAAAACATGAGTAAGATCTGAAAATCACAGACAGCATAACCCAAACTAGACAAATGGATTTAAACTGAAAAGATTCTATACAGCAAAGAAATAGTCACCTGTGAACAGACAACCTGCAGGCTGGGAAAAGTTATTTGCAAACTATGCATCCAAAAGGGGACTAATATCCACAATATACAACAAACTTGAAGAACTCAACAACAAAACCAAAATAATCTCATTTAAGAGCAGCAGGCACAGGATGTGAATAGATATTTTTCAAAAGGAGGCATATAAATAAACCATAGGAATATAAACAACTGCTCAACATTACAAATCATCAAAGAAATGCAAAACAAAACTGCAATGAGATATCATCTTACACAAGTCAGAGTCAGATGCCAATTACTAAGATAAAAAATAACAAATGTTGGGGAGGATGTGGAGAAACGGGAACGTACACGCGACATACTCTGTTTTGGGGAAAGCCTCTCTGGAAAACAGTATGAAGTTTCCTTAAAGAACTAAAGGTAGAACTGTGGTTCAATTCAGCAGTCCCACCACTGGCTGTCTAACTAAAGGAAAAGAAGTTATTTTTATCAAAAGACAACTGAATTCATACGTATATACATACTACGCATCACAGCACTATTCACAGTATGAAGATATGGCATGGAAGTAATGTCCATCAACAGATGAATGGATAAAGACAATGTTATGTGTACACACACACACAGAGGAATACTATTCAGCCACAGAAAGAATGAAATCACAGCCTTTGCAGCAACATGGATGAAACCAAAAGTCATTATTTTAAGTGAAACAAGCCAGGCACAAAAAGTTAAATACCACATTTTCTCACTCATCAGTGGATGCTTAAAATATGTGTACACACAGATAGAGAATGGGATGATATCTGACGGAAACTCAGAAGGATGAAGTGGTGAGAAGGGAAGGATGGCGAGAAGGGAGTTAGGGGGTATAATGTACACTATTTAGGTGACAGATACTCTAATACCTCTGTTTGACCACTGCATAATTTATGCATGTAACAAAATAGCACATGTAACCTAGAAATTTGGACAAATTCAAAAAAAATTGCTACATAAGGAATTGGAAAAAAAATTTAAATGATGCTAAAAAATAATTGCTAATTCAGAAGGATAGAAATTAAGGTGAACCATCTCAGAGACCACAGATTGAACTCAAGAATTCAGGCAGTGGGAGACGTGGAGCCTCATGTGGGTGTGGACTGCAGTGCAGGCTGACGCCTGAGCCCAAACCCTGTGCCTCTGTAATATCCGGACCCGCAGTCAACACCTGTCCTTAAAATGACCATGAGATGACCTGCAGTGATCTTCTGAATATAGAAAGAGAGTCCACCTAAGGCATACAAGAAAGTAACTGACCCGTGCCAGTTGTTTCCATTGAGAGTAGGCGTTAGATGTTGGTACACGCGCTTTCTTAGAACTATCACTAGCATTCATGCTGTGCCACAGTTAGTCTATAAATCGCCACAAAATCATAATTTTCATCTCTGCCCTCTCCAGACTTCAGGTTCTCTGTTTCCATCTGTGTCCTTCATAGTTCCACTCTATTTTTTTTCTGTTTACATTTAACATTATGTTTAAGAAAAATGAGATTGCGTTCAAATCTACCTTCGGTATACCTCAGATGACCCTGACATACCTGCCACGTGGTTTCTTCCTTTTTAATTACTTGAAATGGAAAATTAGAGATTTAACTCAATGAGGTATAAAGAGGTTGCTAATCTAATTCTGCAACACGGTAATTGACATATGAATTATCTGTGCTCCTTCACAACCACTCTCTCGTTAAGAGCAAAAAAAAAAAAAAAAAACCCCAAAAAACTGGAATATGGAGCTTCTAATCTCCTGATCATATTCTAATATATTTTCTTCAGTTCTTCCTTATCACCGTTTTTGTTCTATCTATTATTATTTAGTGTTTGGGCTACTCTAGTATCCTCCTGGCTGACCTCTCTGGCTAAAATCTCCATTCCATTCAATTAGTATCACACAATAATAATATCCATCTGGCTCTCCAAAACATCCCTTTGACTATTTTATCGTCCTCCTCAAAAACACACACAAACCATTAATTTCAACTGATGACAAATACAATGAAGACAAATTAAGCAGGTTAAGGTGACGTAAGTTTATGTGTGTGATTGTGTAATTTAGGTACAGTAATGAGGTCATCATAAGCATTAAAAAGAAAGCTGGGGTAAACACAAATCATACATAGGGGTAGAAGAGAGAATTCAGGAAATAAAACCCATTAAAAAAGAGTGGGATGAGATATTAAAAAGAGAGAGAGAGAACAAAGTAGTACTCTTAAAATTTTGAAATAATTGCTGAATATAAAGTTTAGAAGATAAGATGTGACAATTCCACTTTGTGGCTTACTCTGGCTTCCAGGAACATTAGAACTCTTATATTTGACACTCAAGAACAAATATAGCAGGTTTATTTTTTAATTTTTTTCTCTGACAGTTTACCAGTCCAAGAAAGATGTTTGGTAACATAAAACACAGCCTGTGCTTTTTTTTACCTCCATAATTTTTCTCACATCTTCATTTTATAAAACTATTATTATTATCAAAACTTCACTCGCTGCACAATACATTGAATATAAATTCCAACCTTTTTGTTTTTTCTTTGAGACAGGTTCTCTGTAGCTCAGGTTAGAGTGCTGTGGTGTCATCATAGCTCACCGAACACTCAAACTCTTAGGCTCGTATGATCCTCCCGTCTGGCTAATTTCCCTAGTTTGTAGAGATGGGGTCTGATACTTGCTCAGGTCGGTCTCTAATTCCTGAGCTCAAGCCATCCTCTGACTTCAGCCTCTCCCAGTGAGGAGTACAGGTGTGAGCTACTGCACCTGAATCAACCATCCAATTCCTGAGCTCTAGCCATCCTCTGATTTCAGCCTCCCCAAGTGCTAGGAATACGGGTGTGAGCCACTGCACCTGAATCAAAACAGTTTTTAAAGACAAAGTACCAGCCCATCTGGGGCCTTCCAGGATTACTGAGTTGCTCTAGGACTTCTTTCAGCACAACTAATATTTAATTTTTATAATTATTTGTGTATATGCCTTAAAAAGTCATCACTACAGTACCTACCATGATACCGAAGTAGCAAATGTCCTATAAATTTATATTAAATCAACGAATGCATTTTGCCTTGGGGAAATCTAAAGATCTTCCTTTCTTTCAATTTAAACATTATCGAACAGTTTATTATGAGGCCACTGACATTTTTCAGTATAAATTTACCATTAAAATATATTTTGTAAAAAAAGAAATAATTTTGCAACATATTCACATTTGTTTATTAAACAATGCACAAGATGGAATAAAAACCTAACGTCTAAAGATGCTTTCTCAGAGCAATAAAAGCTGAGCTAGCATTAGTCAACTATTTCTGATGAGAATTTCTTTAAATGCTTGGCAATTAACATAATTAGACACACTTTGTCTAAGCTTGGTCTGCAAGCTTAACTGGTAGCAGTTAGCACCACTTTAATCTCTTCAGTATTAATTCCTATAAAATTAATAGGAAGTTCCTGTGGAATAATCACAGAAGGGTAAACCTTTGTCCTGAATTCTAGCACTGGGCAGAACACTGCTGCAGCCCGGAAGCTCATATGTAAGTACAATGGTCTTCATATATGAAGTTATTCATCAGCTATCACTGAAACGTATGACGGGTGGTGTTTATGTCTTTTCCATATGTGAATAGTGATATTCACTAATAAAATGACTGTTTGACTTTAGATGACACATATTCATCAAGCAAATATTTCTGGCAGAGAGGTCTGGGCACTGAGAACTACTTATTGGCGTCAAGTATATTTTTTTCAGCAAAGGTGGAATAGCACAAAAAATTAATTATAAATATTTCTTAAGCTTCTTGCCTTGAGTGTGATGATTACTATCCTCTTTATGGTTATCTTTTCCTAATCACTATTTCTCCTAAGCCTTCATGGAAACTGCTGGTTGGTAAGCTCCTGTGACATAGAATTCCCAGGCTATTAGAGCATGCTTATTGTCTGACGAATTTGGTCTTTTTTGAGAATGACTATCCCAGAATACTTAAAAGGACTATTCAGAAGCAAATTTTTGTAGAATAAAAAAATTACTATTAGAAGCATTTTAGAAAGTTGTAACACATATTGAAACATTTTATGTGTGACATGTGAACCAAAATAATACAAAATTGAGATGAAAACTTCATGTAAATAGTAGGGAAAAATGGCATTTGCTGCTAATTAAATCTAAAATGTGATATTTTAAATCCCTAGACATTGCTGTAATGTTGCTGGCATGTAGTGCCACAAATCAAGAACATTTTCTTGACAAATGAGTATATTGAGGAGAGAGAAGTGTTTTTTTTCCTATTGACCAAGTTGACCTTGTTTTCATGCCCCTGTGCCACTTATACACAGATCATACATAAATAGTCACAAGAGTAAAATGTCTTATATTCTGGTAAATCCAGAAAGCAACAAAACTCTGCCTTACAAACTTAGATCAGAATAGAGCGTAATGGAAGCACACCCTTACCAGATGCCTACTGCTCTCACAGTAATGCCAGTTTTTCACACACACCAAGTATAGTTTTAAACTCAGAACCAAAACCTTCAGAAAACTGCATCAAAAGTTTATAGCATGTATATGCCATGGTTACTTAAGAGACTATTTCTGATTCTCTTGTCCACATTTAGTTTATTCAAAATCCATTCTTACCTGAGCCTGCAGTTTAAAATTGTATAAATATAGACATGGTTAGAGACTGAAGATTAGATCAGGCTACAAAAGAACAAGGAATTATATAAGTTAATTTGAGGGTTTATTTTTTTTAAACCCTAAGCATTGCATTACATTGAGATTGTATAGGCTTTTTTCCTGTTCATAGAGAGGTGACCCAAGATGACTCCAATGGTAGTTCATATATTATAAAAACGAAGGTCAATCTCACTGAAGCCTGGCATAGCAGCTCGTGTAAGGACGCCTACAAAAAACAGACCTCCCCCTCCCAGTGAGATAGACAGAAGATGCTCTGACCTTGGACAGAGGTGAGTATCACTCCTCACCATGTCTGCCACTAACAGCCAAACCTGGTACAATTATCTTCTGTGAATTCCAGTCAAATCTATAATTAATGACTAATTGGAGAATTGAGCTACAGGTAAATCTGAATTTATTAAAAGTTTCATATTGTTAGGGTGGCACCTGTGGCTCAAAAGGGTAGGGTGCTGGCTCCATATGCTGGAGGTGGCGGGTTTGAACCCAGCCCCGGCCAAAAAAAGAAAAAGTTTCATATTATTTAACAAAGAGAACAATGAGACCAATGTGCTTTTTTTGTGATCATTGACAATATAATATAAGCATTATATATGAAATAATGTAGAGAAAAATTTGTAACCCAAACAAATTTTCAAAAGCTGAAGATTATATAAAATATACTTATCCTAAGAGCTTTGACATTCAGTTTATCCAACAATAACTTGTTTATCTGTCTATCCTCTATCCATCTCTCCATCTATCCATTAAAGAGATTATACAAAGCTAGCATTATGCAGTTCTATGTAACATTCAGAATTCCATTACTGACTCAGCCTGTAATCCCAAGAAAAAGAAACACGTTCTCCAGCAGTGAGTAAAAAGTGATGATTAGAATTATGCTCAGATAGATTTTCTTTGACATTCTGCTGCGAATTTTCTATCTTTTTCTCCAATGTTTATTAATATTAATATAATAACCTTGCCTGACCCATAGCTGCAGGCATTCTAACTGAATCTGCATTTTCTATGCACGATCCTATCACTTTTATAGATGTGGAATTAGCAATAGTTGCAATGAAATGGAGATCTGCTGTAACTCACTCTCTGAGATCTTCTCACGGACACAAGAAAAAGGGTCAGGAGAGTGGCATAATCTTAGTTCCTAAGAGCCGAGGTTGGAAAATGTGGATATAAATGGAATGGAGGGAACTGAGGTAGTTCACAGCCGGTAAGCCAATGGACGATGAGAGAGCATCGAGTTCAGCAAGGAGTCATAGCGAAGTATTGCATTAGTTTTCAATTTTTTATTCTATCGCTTGTAAATGAATATGGATACCCACAGTGAAAAAAAAATTCAGCTAAGAAATTACTGCTCATCTCTCTCTCTTTCTAAATTTAGACAAAGGGGGCAATGTATATAAATCCTGCTGGCTTGCTAGGTAAAGCTTTGTTTTCACTTACTGTACTTGTGTCTCTGGATTCAACACATATCCTCTCTCACATTTTTTCCTAGTCCCTCTAGGGTTCTCAATACCAAGCGAAGATATGTGGAAAACACTAATATATATCCATTTCCTCTGCGGAAAATTTCAAGAACAACTACCTTTCTGCTGGTTAGTATAGCTGTCAGCAGCCTCGTGGGAGAAACTCTCCCTTACACTGTAGAAATGACTCCTGCGCTTGCTACCCACAAATAAGGTTGTAGGAAATGTAAACATATTATAATCTAACTGAATCCCAGGAGGTTCAATAGCAATTTTAAAACCCAGAAAATCACAGGAAAGGTCTAAGTTTTCACACAGGAAAGGGAAACATTTAAAAAGAACAAAAGCATTTTTTTTCATAAATGACTGAATTTATGCTTTTGGTTATAAGGCAAACCTAGATGCTAAAAAAATCTTGTAAAATACATGCAAATATTCAGATTTTGGATATGGTTAAAATATGGCTATTTTAAAAATAAATTTTCATTTCTAGTCCCCAATACACAGTGGATAAAACCCCCTAACATTATAAAAAAAAAATAAATGGAAGGAGAAAAAGAATCTCTATTCTCATAGCCAACATTCCTTCCCCATCATGTCACATCATGCTTCTGGCTTTATCTGCCAGCTATTCAGTTGTCTACTGTAGGCCAGCGAGCACTGGACCCGCCCCTCTGGCTGCACATCTGAGGGCTGCTGTCTGTCTCGAGCCAGAAATACCCTGTCTTACACACACACTTGATATCTGCAAACTTTCACAGGTTTCTATTCTTAATAGTCTTACATTTTCAAGTATAATTCTTTATTGTTTGTATAACAAGAGAAGAGAATAAGATTTAAAAAATATATTTCCAAACGAGGAAGCCAAGACTGGTAAGGAAAGTACATGGATAAAGTGAACATTCCACCTGACATTCAACATCCAAAAGGAAAAAGAGATGATTCTCTTCATTTCAGGGATTCCTGCTTTAACTGTGATATTTTCCATCTAGTCTTCCAAAAATATAATAAATTCTTATGATATTCCATGAAATCTCCAAAAATGATTTCCAGTTTTATTGAAGTAGGCATGAGGGTAGACACAGCAGAATTAAAGCTATGTTCCACATATTTGGGGACTATAATGTCTTCCATTTGCCTGCTTATTCTATTATTTTTCCTTTGATGCAATGAGTAAAACTGAAAAAATAATGCAGAAGCACCATTGTGTTGTTTACCATACAGCTCTTCAATTCTCAGCCCTGGCCATATGTTTAAATTGTTTGAGAAGCTAAGCTTCACCCCCAGAAACTCTGGTTTAACTTCAACAAGATTTTTTTAGTATCTGGGATTGGTCTGACATAGTTGAATTCTAATCCAATAAGTGGTACAGTTCATTGATGACAGTACTAAAATGAAACAACCCAGAGGAAACTAAATCACTCCAAAAGTAAAAAAAAAAATTCCCACATGGCTAATCTCTTATTGGTTCTTATATGTCTGCTACTCCCATAGTCACTAATATTCCACAAATGTGGTTTTTCTATTTTAGTGTTACAGGAGGCAGAATAACACTTCTCTTCGAGATGATCCTGCCCTAATCCTTAGACTCTGTGAGAACGTAAGGTTACATGGCAAAAGGATGAGGCTGCAGATAGAATTAAAGTTCTCAATTAACTCTCCAAAACTACATGCTAGTTTTGCTAAAACTAAGAGGATATATAATTTTCAAGCTAAGGAGAGTTAATTGGATTACCTTGGTGGGACAATATAATCACAAGAATTCTGAGAAATGGAAGACAGACAGAGTAAGCGTATCAGACAAAGAGATGTCATGACAGAAACAAAATCAGAAATGCTCAATGTGGCTGGCTCTGAAGATGAGGAAAGACAAAACATTCACTTAGTCTCTAAAACATAAGGAAACAGAGTTATCCCTGGAGCCTCCAGCCCTGCTGAAACCTTGATTTTATCCTGGTAAGAACTGTGGTGGATTTATAACCTATAGAACTCTTATATACTTGAATTGTTTTAAGCCACTAAATTCCTGGTAATTTTTTTACAACAACCTTAGAAATTTAATACAACCATTTTATCATAGACTTTTAGAATTTGCTTGCTAACATTAAAATCACCGTGTAATATAATTATGGTCAGCAATTTACAGCAACTAGTCATGAACTAGAGATTAATATATATGCCTGTAGGTAATCTAGTCAGTGCATTCCATCTCACATCAATCACATGGACCTTTCATGTACGTGGGCCATCTAATCAGAAAAAAATTGCACATTTATATATAAATCAAATAATAACCACTAATTTAATAGTTTACTTTTTTCGAAATACAGATATAAAAACCAGAAGCAGATGGCATATAAATCATAGCCTAGATTGCCAGAAGATACAGATTAAGGTATGAGTCTTGTCATTTAAGTGTATGGGGAGAGCTACTACATGCTAGTTTTGCTAAAACTAAGAGGATATATAATTTTCAAGCTATATTGGAAGCATGTAACAGTAAAGGTAGCATAATGCTCCAAAAAAGAAATTAAGATAAAATTAGGCCGAATTGCAGAAACTGTCTCAACAAAATATAGTAATCTTCCAAATAAATTGGTGGGATCTTTACCACCTGACAACTTTATATAATAATCACTTTTAAAAATAAAATAATCTTAAAAAATATTGTCGAAGACTTGAAAAAATATTACTTAGTCTCATGAAACCACATATATTCTATTTTCTGCATGGAAATACCCCTTAATATTCACATCTCAATGAAGAAGCATTATACACACACACACGCATATATGCACACACACAGAAACACATTTTTAACGAGAGTTTTATTTTAATGGTTAAGCTATTATAATTGTAACTTCTAAAAAACACAGATTAGGGCCTAAGACATCTCACTGTACACATGTTCCTGTAAATATATTCTGTCCTGTTCATATAAAATAAACTGCAAAGAAAAACAAGTTTATCTTTATATTAACTTTGCAGATTAATATTCCCCACCTCAGAATAATGTGCATGTTCCTGTTGAAAAATGAATACAAATCCAAACATGGATCTAAATCCAAAATCACTACACAGGTTCTCAGACTTGTACAGAACCACAGGGGAGCAAATAGTGTTAGTTCCCAGAAGCTGTGTTGGGTAGAGCACTTGGAAAGGTTTTGCCTCAGTTGTGTGCAGCATTTTGATGATTAAACATGTGCTATGGCTTGAATGTGTCCCCCAAAAGCATTTTGTGGAAACTTAATTGCCAGTGCAACAGTGTTTGGAGGTTGGGCTTAAAGGAGAGGTGTTTGGGTTGTAAGAGTCTCACACTTGTAAGTGAATTAATGTTGACTATAAAAGAACTTGAGGCTTCAAGTTTATTCTCTCACTCTCTTGCCTTCTGCCATAAGATGTCACAGCAAGGTGACCCTCCTAAGATGTCAGCACCTTGATAGTGGGCTTCCCAGGCTCCAGAACTAAAAAAAGAAAAAAAGAATTTAAATAAATTACCCAGTCTGTGCTATTTCTTTGTAAAAGCACAAAATGTACTAAGACAGCATGGCTCTGATCCTGACTATTAAAAATTAAAACAAGATCAAAAATGATCATTGTTTCCAAGTAACTTGAATTCTAGAAAAACTCAAGAATATTTATGGAGACACAAAACATTCAACACCCAACAAAATAAAATTTATAATGTCTGACATTTAATCAAAGTGACAAGGCATTCAAAGGAACAGAAATACATGACTCATAATGAGTAGAAAAAGTAAATCAATTGAAATAGAATATAACTGACACATCTTAAAAACAGCAGGCAAAGACAACAAAACAGTTATTTCAATTATATGTCATGGTCAAAAATCATGGAATTCTATGCAGCCATAAAAAAGAGGGAGACTTTACATCTTTAATGTTTACCTGGATGGAGCTGCAACACATTCTTCTTAGGAAAGTATCTCAAGAATGGGGGCAAAAAGTATCCAATGTACTCAGTACTGTTATAAAACCAATATACAAACACACATTCATACAAATGATAAAATAAAAAGATTGTCCGTAAAGAAAAAGGGGACGGGAGGGAGAAAAAGAAAAGGAGAGGGTAGTGTCACTGTAGGGAGGGTATTTGGTGGGATCTCACCTAATGGACACAATGCAAGGGTACATTTCAAAACACCTAAGAGTATATTATAAATGTCGTACCACAAAAATAAGTAAGTGAGGTAATGGTTATGTTAATTAGTTTGATTTAAGCATTCCACATTGTATATCCAATCATCACATTGTACCACATAAATGTATACATTTATGATTTACTAAAAATTAAAAAAAAACCTATTCTCAACAAAACAAAAAAGTGAGCAGAGATATGAAAGATATTTTACAGATTACAGAGACCCAAATGTGAATTACACTGGACGGGAATAACAGAGCTGACATTGCAGGCAAAAATTGGTGAACTTGAATACATAGCAAATACTCCAAATAAGCACCAAGAGAAAATAGAATTACAAACAATAGAAATTCTATTTCTGGAACCATGAAGTATACACATTTTCTTATTTTTCTTCTTTTAGTTTAAAGATCCAGATAGTACATTGAAAACAAATAAAAATCTCTCAAAGAGGGAAAGGAAAATGTAGGCTAGCTATGGAACTTTGTACAGAGAAAAGATAGTGAGTTCTCTGGAATTTCTTGGTGCTTCATATAAGAGGTCCGATGATTAAGTTTGTAAACTCATCCTAGAAAAAGTGCTGACTATCCCCGTGGTCCCCTTGAAAGTGCTTTTCTTTGCCATCTGGTGACCCTATTGATATTTGGCAATGAGGTAGAAAGCTCCTTCTCTAGGATGAGTTCAGGAACATAATTATCAGACCTTGCACAACAGCAGTCTGATGACTGTTCCAGAAAAAATTCCAAAATTGGTTTGAAGGGTGGACCAGGCACTGGCATACAGGCAGCTCGAAGGTGAACAGAGTGACATTCAGCCATGACATATGTAGCACTTTTCCTAGGATGAGATTATTCCCTTAATTGAACTCATATATTAGGCTTAGTACAGAAAAAACTAGCAATCCGGAAACACCAACAGTAGCAAATAATAAGGCCCCCAAGAAATCCCCTTGCCCTAGCTAAAAAACCAAGAAAGAGGTAGCCTGGCAAAATTTTTGGATAATAACCACTCTTTATCAGTCAAAATCTATTGACAAAACCCTGTGACCCTCCCTTCCACCCCACCAGGCTAGGATGACTTCTGCCCTTACCAAGGTCTAACTAGTTGCCCAAACCCTGCTTCTCAGTTGGTATCAGAGAAGTTGAAGTAGAGGATGAGTTCACTGCTACTTGATGGTAACAAGGCCACACACAACTTTGTTGCTAACTCCAGCAAATCAGTGGAGACCATGTAGGGAATCCAGACTTTCACACCCACCAGGTAATAACAAGGTACCTTCCTCCTCCCAGTGGGGGCACAGCCAGAGGAAGCCCCGTGGCAAGTCAAGATGATACCACCATTGAAAAGGAACAGAGTCCCAGTAAAGAGCAGGAGCACTCAACCCTGCCCAGCAGTAATAGGGAGGATATAAATGACAGGCCCCTGCCACACCAGCCAGTTTCTCTATGTTTGGTTAAGATGGGTCTCACTCTTGCTCAGGCAGGTCTGCAACTCATGAGTTTAAGCAAACCACCCACCTCCGCCTCCCAGAGTGTTAGGAATACAGGTGTGAGTCACTGTGCCTGGCCTCTACCAAATGTTTAAAAAATTAACATCAATTGTACACAATCTCTTCCAAAAAAACAGGAAATGATGGATGGTACTTTCAAAAAAATTGTATGACATCGGTGTTATTCTGATATCAAAACCAGAGGATCTCAAATAAAAAATACTGACAATACCAGTTGTTAGTGAGGATGTGAAGAAATTGGCTCTTTTACACATGGTTGGTGGGAATATAAAATGGGAAGTAATTCTGAAAGGCAGTTTAGCAAAGTAAAATGTACATTTACATGACGATCCAGAGGTTTCACACTTGAACATTCATCCCAGAGAAATAAGAACTGATGTTCGCTCATAGCAGCTCTATTTGCAATGACCAAAATCTGGACAAAATTGTAACAGCTTTCCGTAGGTGAGTATCTAAACAAAACTTGGTACGATTGTTCTGTACAATACTACTTTATAATAAAAAGGAACAAATTAACTATATACACAACTTAGTTGGATCTAAAGGGCATCGTGCTCAGTATAAAAAAGCCAATCTCAAGGATCAAAGTATAATTCAATTTATATACCATCCTTGTGATGACTATATTATAGAGATAAAAGGATAGATTACAGGTTAGAAGAAGTTAAAAATGGTAAGCAGAGGTGGGATGAATGACTAATGGGGTACAGAACAAGGAGATCCTCGTGTGGTATCATTTTTTCATTTTTTTTCTTTTTTTTTTTTTTTAGAGACAGGCCTTTCCTGTGTTGCCCAGGCTCAAATTCAGTGGCCCAATCCTGAGTAGCTGGAACCATGATGTCAGGCTAATTTTTTATATTTTTTGTAGAAACAGGGTCTCACTATATTGCTCAGGCTGGTCTCAAATTCCTGGCCTCAACCTTGCCTTCCAAAAATTCTGGGAGTATACATATGAGAGAGGGTCCAGCCTTCATTCTGTATTGTAATTGTGATGATGATTACACAGATCTACACAGATGATAAAATGACATAAAATCATACTCACAAACATACATTTTACTATTGACAATTTCTTGATTTTAATATTGACCCATAATTATGAAAGATATAACTAGTGGGGAAACCAGGTGGAGGGCACACAGGTCCGCCATCTTTGAAATTTCCCATGGATCTATTTGCATGACAATAGAGATTTAAAAATAAGAGAATAAATAACCTGAAATGTATTAGAAATGTATAAGTAGAGGGATAGAGAGATGAAGAATTGATGGCTTGAGGAACACTTAAAGTGGCATATGTGTATTTATAATGCCTGAAGAAAAAGAATGGGAAACAAAAAAATCGAAGGATTACCAAAGAACATTCAAATTTAATAAAAAATATGATCTCACAGATTCAAGAAGTCGAAGTACCACCAGACATAAATTCTGACAAAATCTACATACTTCTAGACATAGTGATATTTTGAGTTTCAGGATCCAAGATCAAAGCACAATTAACCAAATCCATTTGTATTTACTGGCAAATAAAAGTAATATTATTTTATTTACTCTCTCCAATTTTAGCTCTCTCATTGTTATTTACTAATAAATGACAATTGGTATCAACAAAATTAAATGCTATTTATACAGCATAAAAATATAATATTCTCAGATATAAATCTGACGAAAGTTGGGCAAATACTTCTCACTGAACCCTATAAAACATTCCTAATCTTCCTGTACTGAAGATCTGTACAAATGAAGGGAACACGATGACCATGAGACAGAAGATTCAATAATGTTGAAGTGTCAGTTCATAAATTGATTTATAGATTCAACACAGTCCAAATAAAAATCTAAGGCATGCTTTTCTTTGTAGATGTTAGAAACTAATTCTAAAATTCATATGGAGCTGCAAAGGACCTAGAATAGCATGACAACATTGAAAATAACAAAGTTGAAGGATTATGCCTACCTGGTTTCAAGACTAAAGCTGTAGCATTCAAGATATTGTGCTAAAGGAATCAAACTGGAAAAAAATAGATTAATGAAACAAAGTCTAAAAGTCTAAAAATAGGCTTCACATTCATGGATAACATATTTTTGGCAAGGGCACAAAGATAATTCAGAAGACAAAGCATAGGCTTTTCGTAAAATAATACTGGAATGATTCAAATCA
Source organism: Galagoides demidoff (assembly GCA_963574575.1). Lineage (NCBI taxonomy): Eukaryota > Metazoa > Chordata > Mammalia > Primates > Galagidae > Galagoides > Galagoides demidoff. Next base: position 357 of record CAUYQV010122665.1, on the reverse strand, counting down.
CGTAAAAACAAATTAATTTCAATCTACACCACATTCATAAATTGACTCAAAATGGGGCACAGACTTAAATATAAAACCTATAACTGTAAAATTATTAAACTAAAATGTAGGGGAAAACCTTTTAATCATGTGTTGAGCAAAGTACTTCTTAGATATAACATAAAAATATAGCCCACAAAAATTGATGAGTTTAATTTCTTTTTTTTTTCTTTTTTTTTTTTTTTATTAATTTATTTCTGTGTACATTGATGCCAACATGGGGTACATTGTGCTGTTTCATATACAATTTGAAACATCTTCATCAAGCTGGTTAACATAACTTTCATATCATTTGGTTAATCATTGTATCAACACATT
>CAUYQV010122663.1:0-12919 GCA_963574575.1 Galagoides demidoff | reverse complement strand
ACTCTTTTCTGATAAAAAGTGCAACAAAGTAAAAGTGGAATAAGAGATTCTAATGACTAACCATGTATTACTGTATTATAGTCATTTTATTTGCCAAGAAGGGCCACAGTAGTTTCTTTTTTTTTTTTTTTTTTTTTTTTTTGAGACATAGTCTCACTTTTTAACCCTTAGTAGAGTGCTGTGGTGTCACAGCTCACAGCAACCTCCAACTCCTGGGCTTAGGCGATTCTCTTGCCTCAGCCTCCCGAGTAGCTGGGACTACAGGCGCCTGCCACAATGCCTGGCTATTTTTTTATTGCAGTTTGGCCGGGGCTGGGTTTTAACCTGTTACCTTTGGTATAAGGGGTTGGTGCCCTACCCACTGAGCCACAGGCGTTACAGACACTTAGTGAGTTTGCAAACTCTCCAAAATATGTATAAAATAAAAGTTTAAGAACATGCAAATGAGATGTTGAAGTTCTTCAAAAAGAAACAAGAAATAATATTCCAAAGATAATGATCACCACTTTTTAAAGCGTGCAAAATTGCCTCTTGTTAGCACCATCTACAAACTTCCTAGCTACAAGGTATATTCAGGGCTTCAAAGGACTCTAATTTGTTCTATTTGCTTTCCCCAAAACACCTTGATTAACAACAACCTGTACTAGCTCTTAAGTAGATGAATTTTGATGGAGAGAATTACACAACCAGGACCACTCAATTTCCTTTCAGTTTAAGAACATAAAATTTGAGATAAATATTCACTGTAGTCAGTTGTCAATAACCTTACTATGCTTTCCAAGCCAAGTTGGTTTGCTGTTCTCCACCATGCTTATTTCACACCTTTTGTTTACTCCTACATATAGCATAGAGGGTGAGATTGTAGGCTGTAAGCTCTAGCTAAGATGCAAAGCTATTGAATCTCTCATACTTAGTGGGGGAAAGTATAATTGACTCAAAATTGTTTGGATGTATGTACTAAAGCAATTCCCCTTCTAAGCACAGTGTCCCCCAAACATACACACACACACATATAACAAAACACATGTGCAAGAGCAATCACAGCCATTTATTCATAATGCAAAAGACTGGAAAATAACCCAAATGTCTATCAATAGCAAAGTAAAATATATGTGATATGTTTACACAATGGCATTCCACAGAGTAATGAAAAACAGTAATGGCTGAAGTACGTACCAATGTGGATGGAAGCCAGATGCAGAAGGGTACAGAACATGTGATTTCATTTGTGTACAGAAAAAACTTACCAAGGGCAACAGAAGTCAGTATGGTGATAGAGAAGTCTAAGTGAGGGTTAGTGACTGGGAGGGGTACAAGAAAACTCTGTTGGGTGGTGGAATTGTTCTAGCTTTTAATCTGGATGATGATTATGTGGGCTTGTGAATGTGTGAACATTCATTGAGCTGTATATTTGGGACTGGCGCCTTTTGTATTTTGCTACATGAGATTTAAAAAACCTTTTGTTTTGAAAGATTGAAAGATGTATAAATTCACAAGAGGTTGCAAAGAAATGTACAGGAAAATTTTACACTCCCTTCTCACAGCTTTCCACAAATCTTACGTCTTACACTCCCTATGTTAAGATATCAAAACAAAGATACTAACATCAGTACAATCCATAAGTCTAGGCCGATTTTGTAGGTTGCACGTTCACTCTTTTGCATAGCTCTATGCGTTTCATCACTCATGTAGTCTTGTGTAACAGTCACCACATCAAGATGCTTCACTGATCCATCACCTCAAGGTTCCCTGGGCAGTCATGTACCATTTTTCCATCTTTATCCCCTGGCAAATACTAACTGTTCTCCGTATCTCTGATTATGTTATTCCATGAATGTAACGCAGTGGAAGCATGTGACAGGTATCCTTTTCAGTCTAAATTTTTTCCATTCAGCAGAATTGCTTGAGGTTCACCTAAGTTGTGTATATCAATAGCCTGTTCCTTTTTATTGATGAATAATATTCCATTGTATGGATGTATCATAGTTTGTTCAACAATTTACCCATTACAAGAATTCTGGGGAGTTTCCAGGTTATGGCTACTCTGAAGAACTGAGTAACAGTGCTATGATCATTCACGCTTTTGTTTCTGCATGGAAGTAAGCCTTTATTTCTCTGGGATAAATGGCCAAAAGTACAATTTCCAAGTTGTATGTTATGTGCATCTTTAATTTCGAAAGGAAGTGCTGCGCCATTTTCTAGAGTTGGGGCACCATTTTACATTCCTAAAGGCATTGTCTATATAACTCTCCACATCCTCACCAGGGTTTGCTGTTCTCTTTATTTTATCCATTTTAGCCATTCTGATAGGTGTTCAGTGATATCTCATAGAAATTTTAAAGTACATTTCTCTAATGGCCAGTGATAGCGAATATATTTTTATGTGTTCATTTGATATTTGTACATTTCTGGTGATGCTTTATGTATTGTTTGTATCTGTCTATATGTTGTTTTATATATATATAAGATTGAAGTCTGTTTTTTTAAGGGATATATATATATATCCCATATATATATATAAGATTGAAGTCTGTTTTTTTAAGGGATATATATATATATCCCTTATATATATATATCCCTTAAAAAAACAGACTTCAATCTTTTAAGTGTGTCCCGTCCCGCGGGACACGGTTATTCGTGGGGGCGAGGGGGACCGAGCCTGAAAAAGAATGGGCGAGAAAGAGAGAATGAGACCAAGTAGATTCCTTGTCAAGGTCTGTTTAATGGCAGCGAAAGGCGGGTTTTTAAAGCTTACAGGTGAACAGGAGGTGGAGGGAGTGGGGGGAGGAGTAAAGAGGAAATGTGTCCTTCACTGATTGGTGGATTTCAGGTTCAGGCCGTCAGCTGCTTGCGCTGGCGCGGGAACAGCCGCCATCTTGAGTTTAAACAAAGGAAGCCCTACCATGTGGTCAGTGGCCGAGTAAGAAGTTGCCGTGATTAGGTAGGATATACGCAAGTGGGGCGGGGCACGTGATTTTTGAACATTTTGTATGTGCACTTTGGGGGAGGGGACAGCTTGGCGGGAGCCGAGGATCCTTTTTTGGCCTCCCACATAAGTGAAAATCCCTTACTGTGAATCTCAGCTCTGCAACATACCAGCTGTGTAATCTTAGGTAAATTTCTTAAACTTTCTCTGCCTCAATTTCTCATTGATAAAATGGTCCAATTGAAATGCTGTCAATATTTAATATATTCATATATTTAAAGTACTAGCAACAGTGTCTGGAAGATGGTCAGGACAAAGAATATGTTAACCAAAATAAACCTTTCCCAAATCTCCTTTGTTTCCTCATTTTCAGTTGCTAGCTCACCTCGAACAAAGACTTATGAGATGCTAGTATTAGATCTATCAACTCAATGAAGGCAAGGTGGGTCTACATTTTATAGATGAGTAAATTAAGCTACAGAGGAGTCAAGTAATTTGCCCAAGATTAGAAAGTTGTCAGAAGCCACAGAGGTCAGGCTAAGGAATTAAAGCCAGACAGTCTTTCTGGAGGACTGGACTCACTTCCCACCACAAGCCACCCGTCTGCATCTAGACTCACTCAACACATCCTCCTTTCTCCTGATGGTAAGTGTATATTCACCTAATGCGAATTTCTGCAGCTGGTTTGCATCCACTCTCCTACTTGCTCAACCTCTGTGGCTGCCCTTCTCCCTTTCTGCATCCTCCATGTCCCTCTCACATCTATATTGCTGTCATTGATACAGCAGGATGCCTTAATATTAAGTATCTCCCACACTTATGGTGACTTCGTATTTCTCTATAGTTCTCAGACATTTCTCTCTTCAGCCCTGAAATGAGTCACCTGTACTTGAGGAGTCCACTTATTTATCTGCCTCGACTTTGAGGGAGCTGCAAATAGGCTTTGTCACACTCCACCCTTAGTAAATTCGGATGTGTGTTTGTTTTGATATACATCCAAAAGAGTAAAGATGACAAGCAAAAGAGTGAAGATTTTTATTTGGCCATCATCAAAACACGCTTAGGCATATTTTTTATGACTTTATGAAAAATAAGATTTTCTAAAATAATAGATTTGTCTGTTTTGAAACTACTATAAACATCATATATTTGATTTGATTCCTCTATTTTCTCAGAATATCAAAAGATAAGTGAGGCTATAAATTTCAGCTGTAAAGTCAAGACTGATGGGTGAAATAATAAAGAATGTTCCTGGAAGAATTATAGATTTTGTAAAAGACATACATTGCTGTTTTCTGCAACCTGCATATTTTGATGGTGTGTGATGAAATATTGATGTAACATTTGAAATAATTATTTATCAATAAATTACTCTATATATAATTTAATCTTCTGATAGACTAATTTTCTGATAAATCAGTGGAAATTTAAGTATTGTCCATTCATAAAAATTCTGCCAATCTGCCCACAGTAACATGACAAAAAGATCCTCTTCTCAAATATTGGATCAGAGTCCAATAAAGAGATTGATTTTATATATATGGAGTGAAATTCAATATATAGTTCTTTCAGTTTTGTATATTATGAATTACTTCTTTAAAAGCCTCATTAGCACCCAGAAAGAGTTACATTATGAAAGGTTTTTCCCAGAAATAATTTTTCTCATCAGTGCTTGTAAGATCAACACTAAACCTTATGCCAGTGGTGGGAGTGGCTCATTTAGATATATATTTTTTTACATCAAAGTTAATGAAGTTTAAGCATGCAGTACCATTTAAATTCTTTTTAAAGTATATTCTTTATGAAAAGCCCACAATTACTTTCTCAGGATGGTGGTAGTAATGGTTGGCGTGTATAAGAATTTCCAACCATTTGGAAGGTATTAGCTGTAATCTGTAGCAGACTGTTATGGTATTTGCAACTCTATTTTTGAAATTGTCTCATGTAAGTTAATGTAATACATACCTCATTAAAGAAATATTATAAAATGCAAACTTTCCTTTTATACCAAGCTAATAGTCCATTCTTAATATCTAAAATATTCTGGAACTTTTTGGACTTTTGAGGAAGCTGTAACAACTCATATAGCAAAGAAGTATTTTTGGATTTCTCTAAAAATTATTTCAAGTTAGAAAGTTAAATAATTTATTTTGCTTAATTTCTTGCCAACCAAGGACTTACAAAGGGGAACACTTCTTTAAAAGCCAATTAAATATGGTGTGTCAAAGGGAGATAGTTTGGAGAAGGAAGATGCATGCTGGGACCAAAATTGAATATGTATCCACGAAGAATCTAAATTCCCTGAGCAGTTTGCAAATCAGTTGGTTCATGCTTTAATCTTTAGTATATAAATCTTTACCTTGAAAGAATATTTTTGTATATTTCAAATTGTATTCTGATAAAAGTTGTTCTTTCATCATCCCTTTGGTGGGTAAACCAAATGTAATACTTTCTATAGTCCTCAGAGAACAAGTGTCAGCAAATAAAATCTGAGTTCTCAAGGTAAACATCCTCAGGTTTTGCTGCATTGAGACTGTATCAACATAATAGACAGAAGTACAAGGATTCCTTTTGGGCAAACAGTGTGAATTAATTTTAAAATGGAAATTTGAAACATTTAAAACAGGAAAGATGGTTATTAGTAAGCTAGTCTAAACACTGCCTATTAAAAAAATAACAGTGTGAAATATGGAGAGCTGAGGGAATTTTCACAGGGTAACAAAATTCACTAAGAAATTTTCACATGTTCATTGGTCATTTAGATTTCTTCTTTCATATGCTGTTCACATTGGTATTCAATTTTCATTCACTTGTTTGTCTTTTTCTTATTCATTTGTATCTTTTCTTTCCTTTTTTTCTTTTTAGAGACAGAGTCTCACTTTATCGTCCTCAGTAGAGTGCAGTGATGTCACAGCTCACAGCAACCTCTAATTCCTGGCTTAGGTGACTCTCTTGCCTCAGCCTCCCAAGTAGTTGGGACTACAGGCGCCGGCCACAACGCCCAGCTGTGTCTTTGTTGCAGTTCAGTCGGGGCCAGGTTTGAACGCACCACCCTCAGGATATGGGGTTGATGCCCTACCTACTGAGCCATAGGTGCTGCCCACATATGTATATTTTCAATGTAATAATTCTTTGTGGGATCTCCACTTGGGGAGGAGATATTGCTCATAGTATATACCTAGGTAGCATATATATTATATGCAAATATACCATTTTTTGTCAGGCACTTGAGTATCTGCAGATTTTGCTATCTGTGGTGTCTTTATATAAAGGTATATTGTGGGGGATTAGTTCCAGGACTTCCCACAGATACCAAACTCTGCAACTGCTCAAAGCCCTGACATAAAATGATTTATTTGCATGTAAGCGACTCCCTCCTCCTATATATTTTAAATTATCTCTAGATTGCTTATAAAACCAAATACAATGTAAATGCTATACACATATAAATAATAGTTATGTCATATTGGTTAGAACATAATGAAAAAAAGAAAGATGGCTCCTGTTCAGAATAGATACAAATTAATTTTCAAATATTTTCCTCTTGGTGGTTGCTTGAATCCATGATAACAGAACCCAAGGTTAAGAAGGACCAAATGTATGTGTTTACAATACATAGATCAATCTGTCGTGTCACCTCTGAGAAACATCTTTTCTGTACCTGTATGAGTCTGCTTCAGGATATTGTTACATTACTTTCTTTGTCTTGTCCTATAACAGTCTTTAAAAATGACTTCATTAAGAGAAGTTAACCATAAATGTTGATTATTGGAAAAGAAATACTCCAAAAAGCATTCTATTATCCTTTGCTCATTCTTGGTGTTTTCTCTTCCCTGTAAAGTTTAAAATTAACTTTTCAAGTTATACATGGCAAGTATTGAACCAACTGCAGTAATAATTCTTAAATTAGCAATATGTATATGAATATAACTTATTTTAAATGCTTTCATTAGGTGCCTAAGACTTACATATTCCCACACATGTATTTATTTGTACTTATTTAAATACTTTTATTTACTTAATTTGATTGATGTACAATAAAATATAACACATTTGAAGTCTATAATTTTATCTCATTTTAACATATGTATACACCCAAGTTTCATTGTACTGTTTGGTATCTCACCCCTACTTTTATCCCCACTCCAGAAAATTAATGGTCTACCTCATATTATTAGATTTAGTTTCTAGAATTTTTTATGAATGGCATTATATGGTATACACTATTCTTTGCATAGTTTTTTTTATTTCAGCATATTGATTTTGGCCTTCATCCATGCTGTCATGTGTGTCAATATTTATTCCTTTTTGTTTCTGTGTAGTACTGAATAGATAATCCACTGAATAGATACACCTCCAATTTGTTTCTACATTTCTTTATTGATGTATATTTGGATTATTTCTAGTATGGAGTTATTATATCTAAGTTTGCTATGAACATTGATGCGCAAGCCTTTATATAAGCTTTATATGTTTCATTGTTCTTCGATATATACATAGGAGTAGCATGCCTGGGGCTTAAGATTTTACTAAATTTCCAAATTATTTTCTGAAGTGATTATACTCTTCTGTATCCTCCTTAGCAGTGTATGGGAATTCCAATTCTTTGGTATTTTCACCAACAGTTGGTATGGCTTAGGACTAACTTTCTGTGTTAATTTTTCAGCTTCATTGTGTAAAGTCCAACATCAGACTAATGTACGAAGGGGCACAAATCTGGGATTTCTCAGAGAATATTTTCATGACTAATCAGAAAAGAGACCTGATAATAATAATAATCTCCCTTATTTTCTTTCAGCGTAGGTATGTATACCTGTTTTTGTCCACCCTCTCATTGATGGTATAGTACTTTGAAGGCCCTTGCCTTAAGTGAGAGTCCATTTTCTACCTTCCTAATTTTCCAGGTGGAAAGGACCCATCCCCTTTCCTACCCCTGTACCGTTTCCTAGGCTTTTGAGGCAGGTAAATCATCAACCTTCTCACTTCCCAATCACCTTCCCAGTTTCTATTCCTATTCCCAATTCCTTTGGTTTCTTCTTCTAGGCCATATTTTTCTTCTTTGATTTTACTCTCAAAAAAAATTTAGATTATTAAAATGAACATATCCATATTTCCTATTTTGTTTAGTTCTATGGCAAAATGAAACTGCTGGCCAATTAATCAAATATATTCTCCCATACTTGCTTTTGCATAGGCCAAACCATTAGATTAAGTTAGAAAAGTAGAATAAAATGAAACTTGAGAGCAGTGCTATTCACATTAGCTAAGAGGGGGAAGAGCCCCAAATATCCACTGATGGATGAATAAATTAACAAAATGTGGTATGAATATTGTTGTTAGGGTCTCATAGGAAAGCATGTCACAGAGAATAAACACATAACTGAAATTGTATATTTAAATAAAGGGGCTCACAGCACTCTCAGGTATGTGACAATTTCTTTATTTATCTCCTGGCTTACTACATAGCCAGGGACCACTGCTCTCTCATGGCAAGTGGCAAGTTGATTTCTTTACTCTTGGTTTAAATAGTTAGCTGTGTACATGCACACTGTACCTCATTAATATTCATTACAATCCCTCTGCACATGCCACTGTACATCAATGACTTCCTTAATATTCATTACAATCCATAATCTATCTCATGAATAAACATCTTGTGACTATCTTGTGCATAGCTCCTCCCTAGTAATCTATGGTTTAACTGATATCACTTTATCTAACATAATCCTTTAAACATAACTTCATGGAGAACATGTTGTAAGCCATCACTTCTTTTGTTCTTATCTGATGAAGCCTGAGGCTTGGAGGAGGAAGGTGGATTAAATACCTGCCCTGCTGGCTTCACCATTTGGAGGCAGTTACTTCAATTTTAAGCAAGGCATAATTAAGAAATTCCTAAGATGTACAGAAAACGTGTTTGCAAGCCTCTGCTCCCATGTGGGCCTTAAGTCAGAGGGGTTTTACACCTACAACCAATCCAGCCATCTGGGATTCTGCCTCAGTTTCTCACAAGTATGCCTGCACGAAGTCTTTTCACTGCTCTCTTTCAAACAGCTTTTTTTCGCCAGAGGCATATAGGCCCTTAGCCTATATATATACATAAAATAGAACATTATTCAGCTTTAGAAAGGAAGGAATCTTGTCACATGCTACAATGTGGATGAACCTTGAAGACTCTATGCTGAGTGAAATGAGCCAGCCAAGAAAAGAAAAATATTGGATGATTCCATTTATATGAGGGTCTCAAAGTAATAGTCACCGAACAAGAAAGTAGGAAAGTAGCAGAGTATTCACCAGCCATTAGATAAAGAGGAAAAGAAGAGCAGTTTAATACAGACAGTTTCAGATTTGAAAGATGAAGAAGTTTGAGTATCTGTTTCACGACAATGTAAATACACTCAGAAATATCAAACTGAATACTCGGAACATTTCACTGTATGTGTTTTTACCACAAAAGAAATAAGTAAATAAATAAGTAAAAGCTGTGGGCAGTCTTCTTTCCTCTAGTTCTAAAGAACTGCTTTCCTGTTTCTTCTGAGCTAGTAAGATTACTGACTTTCCCCAGGAATATTGGCATGCGTATTTACTGAAGCTTTTGAGCAACACCAACAACAATCGTTCCACTGTGATGGGTTTCTGAATACTGAATGAGGCTGAGGGAATTTTAAAAGATTTGGACTCACTGTGACCTCTACTCACTGAAGCACTGAAGTTCAGATTCCATCGCTCAAAGGGCAGATGAGTTTCCTACTTACCAGATGTCAGCTGAAGCATGGGATTTTTTTCTTTTTTTCAGCTGAAAGGCAACTCCCTCTACTTTTTCTTTGCCAGCAACAAAGCTCAGAGGAAATCATTTTCTGTGAACTATGACAGTTTCTTTTTATGGGACAATTGTGTATGTTTGGATCTGATTATCTTGAAGCTTATCTTTAAAAGTGAGTTGTGTCGTTAACAATGCTTCTGAAAAATATGAAAACAAACAACACCGGGTTATGCATTATTTATTTTAAAGCAGAAATAATACCTAAAAAATATTTATCTATAAAATATATAGACTGTTTAAAAATGTATAATATTTCAGAAACTTTATGTGCAGCACGACAATAGACTGTCCTTAACATACAACTGACTTTTCTCAGCTGCCATTGAGAAAGCAGAAATTTAATTCTCTCTGTCAACTTCTAATTAGGAATTGCAGACATCTTTGAAAGAAGAAAGGGAAAGGCCATTAAAAACCTTTCATTATATTCAGTAACTTTGCTCTTTTGGGACATTTCACAGAGCACCTCTTCTGAATGGTTTCTTTCATAAATCTGAATTTGTATTTTTGAGTTCCTGTTAAAGTCCACTCAGCAGGATAGAGTTTTAAGTTAAAATTTTGAGGAAAGAGAAAAAAATATTCTTGTCAACAAACTCCTTGCCACAAGCAACTTTTAAGAATCTGGTATACGAGGGTAGATTTTCAGCTATGATTGTGTGGATTTTCTTCTTGTGAATGTTTTAGGGAGTAGATTTAACTCTTTTCAGGAACAGTGAGATCAAAGTGATGAAATAGGCTGTCTCCAGTACCTCTTTTGGATCTTCAGTTTACTTTCACGATTTTAATTACTTCTTAAATTTATTATTCTTTATCGTTATTCTAAGATAATGTCTTTGAGATTTTGGAAGCTCTGTGACTTGAAATATAGAAGTGAAAGGTGCATAATTGTAGCATAAAAAAAAGTTTCAAAAAGAACAATATATATCCTAACAGTATGAGATAAGAAAATAAAAGCAATAAAAAAAAAAGTAAAACTTTTTTCTGAGATTTGAGTCTCATTCTATCACTCTGGATAGAGTGCTGTGGTATTATCATAGCTCACAGCAACCTTAAATTCTTGGGCTCAAGGGATCTGGGACTTTAGGAGCTTGCCAGGCTTGTTTTTATTATTATGATTATTTTTTAGTAGAGACAAAGTTTCACTCTTGCTCAGGTTGGTCTCCAACTCCTGAGCTCAGGCAATCCACCCACCTTGGCCTCCCAAGATGCTAGAATTACAGGCATGAGCCACTTCATCTCGCCAAAAAAAGCAAAAGTTTGTAAAGGGCATAACTCCTTATATGCAAATGTTTTAATACAGGTTCTAGATTATTTCCCCCTAAATTCTGGTTTTACTCACACTCTAGATGGTAGGGTGGCTGCAATTGTAACTTTAAAATAAATTTAATGAAATATCTTCTACCTCTGTAAGTAGCTAATAGGTCTAGAATTTAAACTGACCTTAAATGATACTGAATAAATTGAACTACTACAGATTGTTTTAGGAGAAATTACTTTCACAGTGATTAACTTTTCTTGTATGGAGTACATGGGGAAAGCAATATGAGGTAAGAAAAAAGAATTTGAATCTGATACAGGAGGCTTGAGCTCCTTTGCGAGCTTCCCTACAGGTACCTGTCTACCTTGGACAAGTCGTTTACACTCTTTCTTCCCAATGCAAAAATAATTACCCTCTTATGTTATTGTATTACTATCAGAATAATAAGAATATGAATGAATACAATAAGTTAAAATCAGAAAATTTTAGAAAGTACAAACCATTATATTCCATAGCTTTGTCACATTTATAAGACAATAACTTAGAATCATGAGTTTTTAGAACCAGAACAGAACAGAGAACATTTTCCAGTTTCCTGTTTCCTAACCATAAGGTCACAGATCCTATTGCATATTTAATATAAATTCTAGATACTCTATTAGAAAAACACATACACAAACTCACAGGCAAACAGAATATTGCATATAATTTTATGTATTTGGTATATTCTTGGTATGAATGTCTGATCAATTTCAGTGCCTTATTCTACAGAGTGGATAAGGAAATCTAGCAAAGTGAAGCGACAACTGAGGTCACACAGAGAGTCTATAGCAGAGTCAAGTCCAGTGTACATGTCTGCTGACACACACACAGGTGCTCTCTTCCCCTACTGTTCAGTGTGGCCCACAGATGGACCATTTAATTTCAAAGGGACATCTCAGTACAAATACAAGGTAGAGCCCTCATCACTTCCTCCACTCACGCTATCTGTTTTCTACACTGGGCTTCAAGATTCCATCTTATAGTTAAAACACACACACACACACACACACCCCTTTAGAAACTACTAATATGGTAAAATAAAAAGTTATAGATATTATGTGAGGATACTAAAATGACCCCAGAGTCAATATTCTCTTTTTCTTATCGTACCTTTTACAGGAAAAAGGGTAGCTCCCAGAAATTATGAACTTCTTAAGCACTACATAGTCTCTTATGGTCCAGAAATGAGTAATGATAATAATGAATTAAGAGATTTAATTCAGACTTATAAAACTCCCAAAAACGTTACCACCAAGACTGTCTCACTAGAGAATCCTACCAAATGGTTAAGGAAGAATTAATACCGATCTGTACAATCTCTTGTAGAATATAGAAAAAAGAGCAAATCTAAATTTGTTTCATGAAGGTAGTATTACCCTAACACAAAACTAAGGGCAATACAAAAAAACATTAAAAAAAAGAAAAAGAGAAAGAAAGAAAATAAAGAAGAGAAGAAACTACAAATCAATATCACTCACGAATTTAAGTGCAAAAATGTTTAACCAAATAATGGCACATAAAATTCAGCAATGTATGTAAAGAATTATACACCCTGACCTAGTGTGGTCTATTCCAGAAGTACAATATTTGAAAACAAATCATTGTTATCTACTGTATTAACAGGCTAAAGAAGAAAAATCACATGATCATATCAATTGATACAAAAAAGTATCTGATAAAATTTAACACCTTCTCATGATGGAAAAGAAACATTTAGGAAATCATAAATTAGTGGGAAACTTCTCAACTGCAATAAACCTGCATCTAATATCACATGTAATGGGGAAATACTGCATACTTTTCCCCTTAAATCCTGAACAAGGGAAGGGTGTCTGCACTTATTCAACATAGTACTGAAAGTTCCAGCTCATGT
>CAUYQV010122659.1:0-23280 GCA_963574575.1 Galagoides demidoff | reverse complement strand
AAGGGAATATACGGTTTTCAGCCACCATATGCCTATTTCACTAGAATATGAGTTTTATATTATTTTTGTTAATTTTATAATGTTAAACTGTAATAAATAATTGCTGAGAAGTGATTATCGAGAACTGCTTATCAAAGTTTGCATTGTTGTCAGGCCCTGCCTGTCCCGTCCCCTGCCCCACACCCTGGCTCCGCCCCCTCCCCACCCCCACCATGTTGTCCCGCCTTACAGATGTTAAAATCTGGTCACCCTAGATAAAGGGGGACTGCTGTAATTTCACATTGGTGGTTCTCCAGGTGGAGTTCCCAAGGTGCAGTGCCATGAGGATCATCTGGGTACTTGCTAGAAATATAGGACCAAAAATGAAAGAAAGAAGGAAATGCAAGAGTCAATTTTGGAAGATAAAAGGGTGGGGGAGTTTGGGAAACTGTGCCTTTTTTTTTTTTTTTTTTACCACCACTGTTTTCCGAACCCAGAATTCCATGCAAGGTCACTATTTTCTAATCCTATCCTACCTACTAAATCATTAACTCTGGGGTTATGACTCAGTATCTGTGATTTAATAAGCCATACAGCTGATTCTCATGCATGCTAAAGTTTGAGATCCATGGCACTAAGCTTTACCCACCAACCAGCCCATCTATCTGGTTATCTGGTGGATTTCAACACTTTGCCCCTTGTTTTTGGTTCTCCCTTGACTAAACATGGGTCCTATACCCCTTGATCCACTAAATCTTTTTCCACCTGCTTTTTTGCCCCTTGTTTTTGGTTCTCCCTTGACTAAACATGAGTCCTATACCCCTTGATCCACTAGATCTTATGACACCATTATAATTGGTTGGTGATGACAACCATCAGGTAATGGTATTTTCCCAACTTTTCCTAGTCCAAGTCAGATTCATGATTAATTTTTCTCCCAGAGATTTAAACGTAGTAGAATCCCTGCAAGTTGACCACCCCAGGGACTAGAGCAAACTGGTCAACAAACAGAGATGATCGACACAAGGAACTGGGCCTACTGTACTGACACACTGACACTACATGTGGGGCATGTCTTGTCTGTGAAAATGATGTCCACATAAGGAGATGATTAATGTAGGGAGATCAACCAGAGAGGTTCTATTGTAACTCAGATACTGCCTATAACTTCAGAGGCTGATACATGGACCATTGAAACTGAATGGTCTCATTGTGTTCCAAGAATGCTATACACCTTTATAGATAATTGGAGTTTATTCAAATAAATGAGTTATTATTCTATATATTATTATTATGTTTGTATGATATATGAAGAGCATGCTATAAAATAGGCATCTCAGGATTGAAGATCTATTTTGTAATGCTGGCTAACAATAAAGTGAATTGTATAAGAAGAATGATTATGTCCATTTTTTCCCCAGTATTTTCACATTTTTCTTTCCTTGTCTATGCTTTTTCCTTCTTTTGTCTTTGGCTGACATTCTTTTTCAAAGAGTGGTATGCTATTTCTAATTATGAAATAACATTACTTTTGTTTATTTTATCTGATTATATTAAAATATGCTCATTGCCTCTGGGTCTCTGAGTCCATGAACAAAATAGAAAATCAATATTTTTAAGCATAATCAACTTATTTGTGTGTAATGAAAAAACTCAGCCATGGGCTATATTCTAGGACTGGTGAGACAGGAGGATGGGTATTTCTCAAATATATGTGTTGGTTTGCGGTGCTAGAGTGTGTTGTGCTTCTTAAGCCTAAAAGTAGATAGTTTTGCTTAACTGATCAAATCCACTAATATTGCTCAACTGATAAGAAAAAGCAGTCTTGAGGATTTACTTGGTTCCATAAAAAGGTAAATATCTTTATTTTCCTTTTATGCAGAAAATAGAAATATGGAACACTGAGGCCAATTAAAAAATGTTTCTCTCCTTCATAGGCTTGTATCATGGGTGCAGTGTGGGTGAGTTCAGGCAAGATTATAAAGTCTATACAAAAAAAACCAAGTAAACAAACAAATAAACAAACTGAAATAAAACTAAATATGAAGAAAAAAAGACAAACATAAGTCAGTTATTGCTTAGAAGCCAGATTATTATAAAAGTGCCCAAATGACTTTAAATAGGAACTTGACTATTATGTCTTAATTATGTTGCTATTTTAATGCAAATAATGGTTTGAATTTGTACTCCTACCTAGTCTTAGAGCCAAACACTCCGAATTCTTTAGCTGTTTCCTCTAGTACAGTATTTGATTTCTTATTTCTCCATAATGGCAGTCAGATACTTTTTTGTGAGTCACCACATTTTCTACTGAGTTCCTTTTATTGTTTTTAAAGTCTTTATTCTTATTCCATCGTTTCCTCCTTTTGCCTTCCTAGTGTAGCTATATCTATTGGCCAATGTTAGTCAATGTTAGATTATTCATTCTATGGCAATATTGTTACAACTGAGTTAAGAATGATATTCTGATTTTTGTTCTTTATTATAAAATGATTTTTCCTTCATAGGTAATAATTGTTTCATTTTTTTTAGTTGCTTCCATTTTTTTATAGATTTTTCTGATTTTTCCTGCTCCAGCAGACCTGTAAATAAACTATCAATATATTTCCCCAATACTGTATTCTGTTATCATTTAACCCATCCTGCCCTGGACTGCCCCTCTGCCAGCTGTTGGTCTTTTGCCTGTTTTGACAAGCGTTTTGGTTTCTTACTTTGTAAATAGCCCTTAATATTTCTCTTTATCCATCTCTTGGATTAGACTCCACTTTTCTAAGACCCTCTCTCTATCTTGGTCTTTGTCCTTATTCTGTGACACATATCCTTTACCTACTTGCTAAGGAAGAGCGTCCACAGGTAAAGTTTTAATAGATGTGAACATTCTCTTGAGGGTAGGACACAATATAGTGACACTGGAATAAAGGAAATGCAGGATGCTTTGTTACTTACAGTGGCACCTGGGGGTGAGGTCCCAGCAAGCTGGAGCTGAAGCTGTTAGAGATAGTTTATATAAGCAACTGGTGGTGGTTGGCAAAGGCATTACCTAAATTTCAGTGGACTCACTATGGAGTGGCTAATTTGAATAATTTCTCAGGCTCTGGGGCATAGGAAGTCTCCCTAGGTATTTGGTACCTGGCTCTCAGCGATTAGGGCAGGTGCATAGTGGCCCATATTGTGAAAGCTAAATAAAGTAAGTGGTTGGTGTGTGAAGTTAATCAGCTGCGCAAGAAGTGGAACTGATCATCCTCTCCTCAGTAAGCCACAGAAAGCAGATGTAAGTTAATGAATTATCAGGTGGTGAACGCCTTTCATATGTATGCCTGTTCTCAATTATACCCGCCCCCCCCACCCAAGTATTCACTTTCTTAACTATTTTAGCAATTACTTCCTTGAGTTTTGTAATGGTTTTATTACACAAATGTGCTTTTTGGACACCATAGTCTTATCCAATCTGAATTCAATGCATATAATGCATATTTTAGCTTTCTTATAATCTTTAGATTCCCTTTTTGTTCCAGTCTTTCTGTTAGAATTTATATGTTGAAAATCTGGACCGTTTTACCTGTAGAGTTTTCAACAGTCTGACTTTTGCTGATTTCATACTCACAGTATACCTTGACTTTTTTTTTTTTTCCTGTTCTATCACCTGCAGATAATCAGCTAGATCCAGTGCTTTGATCATACTCAGGTTTAATTGCTTTGGCAAGATTATAGATGGTATTGCATCCTCTCATTAGGAGGTGCATTGCGGTTAATTATTGCTATACTCAGCTATCCTGGTTCTCTTCTCAGCTCATTTTCTCCATCTTACCAGCAACCCACACCTTTTAGCTTTATTCTTATCTTAATTCTAATAGTAGACTTCTTTCTTTAGTGCTTGTGCAGAATTTTAAGACTAACTCAAGATACAAACTTATTTGGCTTCTTCATCCTACCCTGAACTACCTAAACAAAGCAGCTATACTTCCTGAAAATGTTGCTACTAAAAAATATTATTATTCAAATTACCTACTACAGTATACTTATTTTTGCTTTCCACTGGCCTTTGGTTATCAGGATTCCGAAGTTCTAATTTTTGTAAGAGTGTATTGTGATTAATGAAAACTTAGTTATTTTATAGGTTCCTCTAAATTATGGACCATTTATGGTTCCTAATTCATAATGCTACCAATTTACTTAGTGTTTTAATTTAAAAAAATTAAAACAGAAAAAAGAAGGAAAAAGAAAAGGGCTTTTAATACAATTTCATATTTTATTTGTGATCATCTTGTCTCACAAACAAGCAGAAAACTATCAAGGGAATAAAACAACCTTTTATATCATGAGAGAAACTATAATGTATTAAAGGAAGTGAATATGATATTTTGGGAAGTGTGTTTCAGGAAAAAATGCAGATTATATAATATTTCCAGCCATGATCTAGTAAATGGGACCAAACACATTCCTTCAAAGTAAGTAACAGAAAATTATACAAAATATGTGAAACAATGATTTTTACACATTAGAAAGTCAATAGCACAGAACTGAAATCTGTTGAAGAGAAAAGAAAGTAATGAGGCGAGTCCTACAATCACCCTACCTTTCTGCCTGGTGGCACCTGCAAGGCTACGAGGGAGGAAAAGGAATCCCCAGTGGGGATTCAGCAAACTCAGTGAACTGAAGAGAAAGGATCTGATATTCCCAGATACATTTCTGGAGAAGACTGCAGAAGAGCAGAGAGCCAAGAGAAGAGAGCTCAGTAGTTGTGTCTGCTTCTGTGTACCAAGCAGCATATGTATGGAGGCTGGCACAGAACTACCTGGAAACTGTTGTGATGCTCAATTCTCAGACTTTGAACAGAACAAGGAGATATTCCAGTCGTATCCAGCTAGAGTGTGGGGTCTTCACCAATCACTAGGGTCAAGAGAATCCAGAAAGATTGCACCTGAATGGTAGGGCTAAACTATCCTTCTCTAACAACACCTGAAATAACCAAAATGAGATGGAGCAGATCAACAAATAACCACATATTAGAATAAAATTCCTTTGAAGAGGAAAAAAAATACAGATTCTGTCAAACAGATAAAATAATTAATATTCAGCATGAAATCAGGAAAATGTGAGGTATAACAGGAAGAAAAATTAGCAGGCATAAAAAAATCCATACAGAAATAGAATTTGATAAAAACTCTAGTTCCAGAGACCCAAGTGGTTCCAGAAAACCCAAGCAAGAAAATCACTGGCACATCTCAATCAAGTTTCTTTAACTATTGACAAAGAGAAAGTCTTAAATACATCTGGGGGGAAAAAACACACATAATTAGTTCAGAATTAGTCAGGTGACTTTGGATAAACAAAATAAACTTCAAATTTCCCTTATGAGTAAAGTGCAATATATATCTACTCTCATGGTATTTA
The DNA here is from genome assembly GCA_963574575.1 of Galagoides demidoff. NCBI lineage: Eukaryota > Metazoa > Chordata > Mammalia > Primates > Galagidae > Galagoides > Galagoides demidoff. Next base: position 17,907 of record CAUYQV010122659.1, on the reverse strand, counting down.
TAAGGCTTAAATATACCATGGCAATTGTACAATATGATAAAGACAGACAAATAAAACCAGCTTTCGTTAGGATGATTCCAAAGTGTTTATAAAATATAAACGTTAGATAAAAATATGGAGATTTATATTTTCCCCTAAACTCATAATTACCTTAAATAATTGTCACTTTTGTGGCACAAACCAAATCATGTCTTCTACTGCACTTAAAAAAATAGAAAAAAAATACACTTAATGAATTTCTTATTACTAAGACTCAGATGAAATATTTTTTCTAGAACATTTTAACAGCTTGATATACCTTCTGAATTCACTAATGCTATAATAAGGTACAATAAATTGTTTGATCAGAACATAGGACTTCCCTGAGGGAAAGAAGATGAAATAATTGCTGTATCGGAAGAGTTACATGAACTTCCCAAAGTTTTGTGTTGTCATTTATACTTGTTGGGTAAATGAGTTGATGTACATTTTAGATTTCAAACATAAAAATTAAAAAGTATATTTACTTTTTTTATTTGAATCTTTGTACTTCTTGTCCTGTTTAGAAATGTGGATTGAAAGGCTACGTGGCTATGGGCTGGTATAGACAAATCAAACAAACATAAGATGTCAACGCTCAGCTATTGATTCATTCATCAGCGTTTACTGAGCTCCCATGTTGTTCCAAAATTTTTTCTAGGTGCTGTATTGGAAAACAAAGAAAATATTTCTTTTCTTGTGGAGCTTATAATTAAGAGAGGTGATGTAGTAAACCATAAATGTCATTAATGACCTAATTAGGCTGAAGGCAGTGGCTCATCCCTGCAGTCCCAGCAATTTGAGAGGCTGAGGCAGGAGAATCATTTGTGGCCAGGAGTTTGTGACCAGTCTGAGCAACATAAAAAGATACAGTCTTTGTAAAAAGTAATTAAAAAAATAATAAAATAAAAACAACCCCAATGCCCTTAGACACAGGAGTGGATAAACACTCAATTAATAAACACTTAATAGTGGAATACTATTAAGCCATGAATAAAGTAATTTAAAAAATTACCCAGATATGGTGGTATGTGTCTGTAAGTCCTAGCTATTTGGGAGGCTGAGTCAGGAGAACTGCTTGAGGCTAGAAGTTTCTGGTTGCAGTAAGCCATATTAACATTCCACTGTACTCCAGCCTGAGCAACAGAGCAAGACCTATCTCCAAATAAATAAATAAATGAATAATTAACCCCCCCCAATCAAAACCCAATCACATATACACAAACATACAACACATAAAAGTGTAGTTATGGAAAAAAAAAAAGTACAACAGTATAAGACAACTAGAGGTTCATGGGTAGCAGATACCAGTTGTAAGTTTTTATTTATTTATTTTTTTATTTGAGACAGAGTCTCACTACATTGCCCTCAGTAGAGTGCCATGGTGTCACAGCTCATAGCAACCTCAAACTCCCAGGATTAGGTGATTCTCTTGCTTCAGTCCCCCAAGTGGCTGGGACTACAGGCGCCTGCCACAATGCCTGAGTATTTTTTTTGTTGCAGTTGTCATTGTTGTTTAGCTGGCCCAGTTTGAACCCACCACCCTAGGTGTATGTAGTTGGCACTGTAACCACTGTGCTACAGGCGCCAAACCATCCAGTTATAATCTTAAATAGAGGTGGTCCTGTTGGCCTTAGTGGACAGGAAGCAAATGAACAAAAATTTATAAGAAGAGGAGTTAACCAAAGAGATATTTAGATCCTTAGAGAAAAATCAATCCAGGGAGGGAGATTGGCCAGAGTCTTAAAGGCAAGAGATTGGCCTGAGAAGTACTTCAGTATAACTACTTGATTGAGTGGAATAAGTTACATGACATAATAATTAAGTCACTAAATGTACCACATAATCAAAGATTGGGTTTCTAAAATGGCTATAAATTTTGACTTCCATTTTGGATGGAAACCACATAAAAACACAGTTTGAGATAATGAACAATGTGTAGGATGCCAAGGGAGTCCCAACAGTTAGCGTAGCTCAGGGAGGTCCACATTAGCTCCCCTAATTTTTAATTAACACTTACTATGAAGTAAACTATTTTAACACTAGAATTGAAAAGATAAACATGATTTAGTCCTTTTTTTTCCCCAACTGTTATTTTATTCAGAAAAAAATAATATATATATAATTAAAAATGATGCATGGATAATATATGCATATGAGTTGCCATGAATTAAAAACAAAGTAGAAAATTGTTTTTCAAGAATGAGGGATTCAGAGAAGAGGTATCAATTTATCTGAGAGTTGAGCAGTAAACAGAAATTAGCCAAGTGGAGAATAAGAGAGATTTAGCACCAGGAATCGCATGGGCCATAATGATCCACAGTGAAGCCGGCAAGAAGACTCAATATTGGGCCTGTATGTGGGGTCTAGTAAACCCTTTGTGTGTTGTAAAATGAAATAGCCTGCTTTCAAATGTCTGCTGAACAATACCGTAAGGTCAGGAGAGAGTGGAAGCATAGCCTTATCCGTGCATTATACCTGCAAGGTGAAGAAGGTAGAGGAAGTAAGCTCCCAAAAATCTCCTTCAAGAATAAAATTTCCATGAAGCAAAACATCAGTGGCTAGGAGCTCGACTTGCTGAGCCCTATCACTTATCCTGTGTCATAATCCTGAGCCCATAGTTTGCTGAATGTTTATTCTCATTGAATTTTATGTCTCCATACCTTATTTATAACAAGAGCAAATTAGCAACAGCTAACATATGGGAGTTCTTTAATGAATAACAGGAATATGTAAAATACAACATACACATTGTAAGACAAATGTACATTTTTGGTTTATAATCCCCTTTAAATAAATACCAAATTTTCATTGTATTTTATATATAATTGTATAGGTTCAGTACCATAGCAATGGTTTTTCTCTACGAATGTTAAAATGCAAACAATAACGACAAAAAATGCTTGACATTCAGTTACTATATGTCTTACATATCCTTTGGGTTCAAATACCTCCTATCTATTATAAGGTATATAAGAAATACCCAATTTGAAGGATAGAATGATAGGGGAGGATTAACATATTTTAAGAAAAATATAAACCAGATAATAAGTATGCATGAAAAATAACAAATTATTAAAGTGAGCGGAAGTTATGGGTAGGAATAGGAAGAAAAGTTAGAGTAATTCATGTAAGGGATGACTTACAGTGGAATAACAATAGCGACATGTATGGAGATGAAAGAATGGAAAGAAGAGGTCGTCAAGTCCATATTAGATAGTTAGGAAGGGGATATGTGTAAGTGCAGAAAAAGTATTAAGCCATCTGTAGTAAACATATTTTTAGAGACACAGCCAAAGAAAATAACAAACATATGAATTCATCGTAGTGTTCAAACATATGAAGAATACACCCAGGAAAAGGACAGATACTTCCCTACCCTTCCTTTACTACGTATGTTCACTCACTCCTACTGTGAAAAATTTGGCCAGCAAATACCATGCATATATTTCTTTAATGCAACTGAACTTGTATTTCTCCAGACTTATGTCTTACTGCCATTTGTTTCTTTATCCCTTTGAGACCAAAGTTCAATGTTGAAAAATTCACTTCAGGGGTATAAATTAGAGATACTTGAACCTATCCAGTCATGAAAAAAAGACTAAAATCTGGCAAAGCCTTTGACTACCATTTCCTCCCCAAATGTATTTAATCTGGTGTACATACATTACAGTAAAGACTTAAATATAAAAGCAGATTTTATGGAATAAATTTACCTCAAAAAGACACACAAAGTAATGATATGTGTTAACTTGTTAAACTGCAAACAGTCTAAAGAGTCTTGAAGTCTGGTTGCTAAGATAGCGCAAAGGAAGTGTATATTTTCTGCCATTTGTAAATTACTCTGGCTCAAATTTGTTTTAGCACCATCACAGATGATGTATGACACACCAGCTGGTAGCACAAAGAGACAGTATTTCCAGGAAAGATCTGAGTGTCTTCTTTGTTTTAAAGAAGAATGGATTGCTCCCTTTAACCATCATGCCTTGTCCACAGGGCTTGTAGGTAGGGCAAGTAGGACCTACCTTTTCTACGTAGGACCAATGTATCTGTAGTAAAGGATAAAGGCCATAATATGTTAAGGGCTGAAACACTAACAGAAATTATTTTTGTCTTCTTTCAATTAGAACAGTATTGGGAACTAACACAACAATGCTATCAACAAAACGGACAGCAAAGCTTATGCAACTGGGCAACTATTCTTTATTTATTTTTTTATTTTTTGAGACAGAGTCTCAAGCTATCCCCCTGGGTAGAGTGCCATGGCATCACAGCTCATAGCAACCTCCACCTCCTGGGCTCAAGCAAGTCTCCTGCTTCCACCTCCCAAGTAGCTGGGACCACAGGCGCCCGCCACAACGCCCAGCCAGGCAACTATTCTTTATTCAGGCATACCAAGTTTCACACTCTCCACATGTAGTACCAGAGTTATTTTTCTTTTTAAAAGATGATAATTATTTATAATTTCATAGGTTAGAAAGAACCACATTCACTTTTCATCAAGAATGTCCAGCTTCAGGCGGTGCCTATGGTCCAGTGTGTAGGGCGCTGGCCCCATATACCAAGGATGGCGGGTTCAAACCCAGCCCCAGACAAACTGCAAGAAAAAAAAATAGCTGGGTGTTGTGGTGGACACCTGTATTCCCAGCTATTCGGGAGGCTGAGGCAAGAGAATCACCTAAGCCCAAGATCTGGAGGTTGATGTGAGCTGTGATGCTACACCACTCTACTGAGGGTGAGGGTGACAAAGTGAAATTGTCTTTAAAAAAAAGAAGAAAAAGAATGTACAGCTTCTCGGCTGCTTTTCCATTGTACAATGTCAGACATCTTTGCCCCTGGAAAGATTTTGGCTCCTGCCAGGGCCTCACAAGAATAATATGAATAATATATTTTTATTATTACCTCAGCTGATATAATGACTTTCCTATTCAGCTCTGATGTTGGAAGATGTCTGACACATTTTGTGGTGGTGCTGCGTTCTACACAAGCTCTCAACTTGCTTCGAAATTGCATAAAATGAAAACACATGTGACAGGAACAGTTATGGCTTCTGGGAAGTATTTTGCAAGTCGGAAAAGAAGAAACCTCAGGAATGTGAATTAGGGGCTTATCAATGTAATATAAAGAGAGTGACAATGCTGAGTGTATTCTTTGGCTCTCACACATAGGTGATCGTCAGTTATAGGAAGAAACAGCCTGTCAATTTGAAAAACAGACAGTTATTTCAGAAAATACAAAGTTTATAGGAAGAGCGGACTGAACTGATTAGTACTGTGGATGTTATGGATTTACAATGAGGTCCTGTACATAGTGAAAAAAACTTTTTTTCTTCTAGCTGATGGCAGTTGCAGTTGTGAACACCTACATACTTTACTCATTAGAGAAAAAGGAGAGTGGAGAAAAAGTGCAGACACACCTTTCTTACAGGAGAAATCTCATCACTCAGCTCATGAGCAATGTGAGGAATGGAAATTCAAGAAAAAGGGGAAGACCGTCATCTTCTGACACTGCAGAAAGGCTAAAGGGAAGATTCATTTTATAATAGAAAATGAAAAAAATCAATAAAGGATTGATTGCAGTTTGCAGCAGAAGAAATGGGAAAGATGGAAGGAGAGAAAGCATTTGCCACTGAGAGACAGAAGGGGAAGCCCGGGCTTCATCCTGAGATTGCTTCAAGAAGCATCGCACTCAAAAATAACATAAGCCAAAATAACCCCAAAGACTTTAATTATTTTATGTAACTTAAAATAGATAATACAATCATTGAGTTCTTATTTATGTTTCTCTCTTTTAAAACTGTAGGCTAATTATAAGTAATCCACTAACCTCTTTCCCACCCAAAACAAATAAGAGCTGGGGAGTACGTGGCTGAATTTAGATCAGAAAGGGTTTTACTTTTCAGAATCCATTATGTATATTGCTTTAATTTTAGTAGGAAAACCTTTAGCATATTACAAACTATATTTCATCATTATTGGTGTTTTTACAAACACTGCTTTTGTTGTCTTATTTTCCAAAAAAGGCTAAGTTTCGTGCAAATCACAACCAACCATTTGTTTTCAGTAAAAATGGTTCTGCACATTCCTTTCAAACTACAAACTTTATGTTTAGGAGATGGGGTTTACCTAGCAAACCAAGTAGCTTTGTCCTCCAGGGTGTGCGTAACCTAAAGAATATCTTGTATCCCTCCCTTCCTTCCTTCCCTATTAGTTCCTCCCAAGAAAAGAAGTATTGGGGTATAGATTTAATATCTAATATTTCTTTTATTTTTCCAGTTCTATCCTCAATGTATGGTTTTTAAGCAGGGTTGGCTCTAAAAACTTGTCAAATTTCAATTCGGAAAACTAGAAGATGAATAGGTTGAACAGGCAAAAAACATAACGTATGTTAGACAATAAGGCCATCAGCTATAAAAACACTGATATAGAAAAGTACTGTGCTTACCTAGGAAATGAAATTGGTCAAGTTCATTTATTAACTCAATAGATATTTATCAGGCTTGTACCATAAGATGAATATTGTTATTGTAATGGAGTATCTTAGATGACACACAAATATATGAGATGGAATGAATGATGTCTTACATATTGGAGAAGGAGGGAGAGTCCACCGACTACAGACACAAGTTGTCATTTTATTTAAAGTACAATGAAAAATATGGAATAGATAGAAACAGAGTTTTGCATTTCCCTCATTTATACTTTCTAAGTATCTCCCTGGATGATATATAGGGAAGTGTTTTTAACGGTAAAAGCAAGAAAACAGGAAATAAAAGTTGAGGACTATAATTCCGGAAAGAGAGATGGTGGCCAGGATTAAGATTAGTGTCAGAGGATTAGATCCCAAAAAGTCCAATGCAAAATTCTCCATTCCTTAAATTGTTGTCCTCATAATTTCCATGTATTTTTAAAATGTTATTATATATGTATATAAATAAAAAAAAATCAAGAAACCCTTACAGGTTTGTGACTTAAGTATAGATAATGATACATAGAAAGATGAATGGTAGCCAGATAATAGGTAGAGAGATTTTAGAAAAATGCAGAGATCCATACCACTGATAAGACATGAGGAAGTTGGAGGGAAATATATACTGATATTTTGTGTGATATTTGAAATGATAATGTAAGACTTCTTTTAGGTATTGAAATTAACAAGGCAAATTTAAAAGCAGATGATCCAGAGTCCAAAGGGAAAAATCAAAGCTTGAGCCATAATTTGGTAGTTGATTTACGCATAGTTTTTGAAATCATGAGGATGGATGAGATTGCATGCTTAGTTATTTTGTAAAATTGGTTCTTGAGGACAAATTTTCATAAAGTGTGGCACACATATTTTAACTGTGAAGTTACTAAATTTTGTAAATTTAGTAAGTTTTGAAAGTGCATATTCTACTGTGCAGACAGCCGCCAAATTAAAATATAAAATACTGCTACCATCCAGAATTTTCTCACAAACTCTTTCCAGTCAACCCCCATGCCACGTGTTATTCTAGGCAGCTGTACTATAGATTGCCTTTCCTTGTTCTAATGATCTATATGTATAGTACAGTATTTGATATTTTCCTCATTTAGTTTGTTTCGCTTACATCACGTTTTTGAGTTTTTCTCCATGTTACCACATGCCAAGAACTCATTGTCATTTATTGTTAACTCTCCACTAGATGAACATACAACAATTTTAAAAATTTTATTGCCTATTGAGGGACTTTTGAGTTGTGCCCAGTTCTTGGCTATTGTAACTAAAACTCTTATACAGATTTATAATGATTCAATTTACAATTTTCTGACATTTTGCAATTTGATGTAATGTACAATATTCAATAAACTGTGTGAGATATCTAATACTATGTCATAAAATAAGCTTGGCTTTAGATTATTTTGCCCAACTAGAGGCTACTGTAAACACTCTGGCCATTTTTAAGGTAGAATAAGCTAAGCTAAAATGTTTGATGGTTTGGGTATATTAAATGCATTTTCAAATAAAAGATATTTTCAATTTATAATGGGTTTAACCAGGACATAACCCCATCATAAGTCAAGGAGCATCAGAAAATCTGAAACAACTTTGTACAAATATTAATATAGATGAATATTTTCAGCTCAAATACCAAAGGCTTTATATACATACATATATGTGTATGTATATGCATATGTATGTATGTATATTATATAAACTGCTATGAGTATTACCAAAACAAATATGTTCTTTCATGCAATAAACACAAATAAATAAGTTACAATTTCTCCAAATCTTCACCAGAAGTATTCTTAATTTTAGTCATTCTAATCCATGTAGATTTAATTTGGATTTAATTTGCAATTTCCAATATGTGACGTCCTTTCATGTGCTTGCTATTATGTAATATTTAAATCATCTGTAAGCCATTTACCTATCTAATTCTATTTTTGTGTCTTGATTACTTTGTTGTAAGAACTATTGATGTATTCTAGATACACATCTCTGACAAATTTATGATAGAGACTCACCTTTTAATTTTCTCCAAGTTGTCATTCAGTGAATAAGCATTGTATGTGGCAAACACGTTTATTTTTGAATGTTTTTCTTGTGTGATGAATAGACATATGCCCTGCTTAAAACACCTTTGACTATCCCACAATGTCAAAAGTATTGTCCCATAATTTTTACTAGATATAATAGTTGTGGCTTTTGCTAATGGGTCTAAGGCAAATATCAAATTAATTTGCTGTGTAAAGTATGAAGCAGAGATTAAAGTTTATTTTTGTCTCTCGTAATTCTAGTTGTTCCAGCATTTGTTGTAAATTCCCTATTGAATTACCATAGTGCCTCTGATGAAAATTAACTGGTGATGTATGTGTAGTCTATTTTTAGACCTTATTTAGTTCCATTTATTTTTGTATCTAATACAATGTTATGTTCATTCCAGCACCTTAATAGAAGTCCTGAGATCAGGAAACGTATGTTTAGCCACAAGTATTCTTCACAACTGTACTTTTTACTTCCATTTTTTATCCTATGGAGGCACTGACATTATACTTTCTCTTACCTTTTTAGACACATTTCCTTTAGTTATCTGAAAATCCATGTCAAACATCTGCTTGTGGATCCACTAAGTAACTTTGCTTGTGGACTTTCCCTGAGTATTTGATGTACTTTCCTATTTTTTTTTAATGCATGTTTGATGCATTTTGTTCTCGTTAAAAATCGAACACTTAAATCATATATTGCAGCAAATTTGGATTCTGACTTCCCTCCATGAGATTTGCCATTGTTGTATTTTGTTTATTGTTTAGTAATTTTCCTCTAATAAATCAGTAAAATCTGTCTCCCCAACAGTGTGAAAAATGAATGTCTCTGCTCAGTTTTACTTACTTATTCATTTTCCTTTTAAACCTTGAATCCTGGGGGTCACCCTTTTTGTTTGCACCGCTTAACAGTCAGGCAATGAGGAGTTTAGAGGCTGAGCTCCAGCAGGCTGGTGTGTGCCTCCCAAGATCTGGCAGTTTTTGGATCTGCCGGGTTTTCCTCTGGGCCCTTTGGTATCTCCTGTGCATAAAGGACCCATCTCCTGGTCATTTAGGGAATATGTGTTTATCTTGGGCTCTCTCTGGTTTCTGGCACACATATCCAGAAAGTGGCCGAGGGTGTGAGGAGACTATAAAATAAAGATGTCACATTTCCATGATGATTTCCCTGTTAAAATTCTGGCTAGTTAGCTGTTAATAATCACTCACTTGCTTTAACTAAAAGTGTAACCTCAGGCAATTAGAGTTACTGCTCCCAATTCACTTACTCCTACCGAATTTGCTACTTTTACTGACAACCAGCTCGTGGATTTTTCTGCCACTCCACTCCAAATTAAGCGACTCACCTGTGGCCCCCAAACTGGTGGGTTCTGTGCCTTCCCTGTGCTAATAGGACTACAGCCCTTCAGGGCTGGGAGGGGTGGGTGGTAGGAGCTTGGCAAGTGCGCCACTGACTTGCATTGCTTTTCCTCGAAGTTCCAGTTTTTCAAGAATTTACTTAATTCTAGGGCTCCTAAATATTATGCTTTCAAGAATTTTCACTGGTTTTTGTAATAAGGGTTTGCCAACCTCCCTACATCACTATATTGGAAGTATTGTCTCTCCTATTTTTAAATCAGATCAAACAACTAGATATGCTAAATCTAAGTATTTTAAAATTTTTAAGTTGACATTTTTATAGAATGTAAGTTTTAAACTGAATTAAAACAGAATTTTGAGGTTTATTTTCTTATTTTACATGAAAGAAAACTTTACAGGTGATGTAAGGAGCCAGGTTAGATATACAAACCTATTCCTCTTTTTTTTCAAAGTCCATCTCTATCCAACAAACATTCAGCTTTATAGTATTGGTACAGAATCCTTACTCCACCAATCTTATGTTACACATCAAGCTATCATGGTTAAATTGGGACTCTCATAGTTGGCCTGGGTATTCAAAGATTTATTTAATAGCCAATGCATTAATGCTGTATTCTCTAGTAAAAGTAGAAGAAAATCTAGAATTGTAACCCTTGCACTTTAGATTTAGTTTTGAGATGTCATCAAGAGTAATTTCTATTTACCTTATTGACAAGTAACTCAATTCAATAGCCAGGAAATGTGAATTCTCCCAGGTCAGAGTATAAATTAACTGATTCTATTTATAATGATTGAAGCACACCTTAAGGTGTAATTTCTATTTTATGTGATATGAAATTATGACACTTTTAATATCTGATGGTAGAATTTTGACATTTTTGTCACATGTATGTTGATGACAGATTTCTTTGTTGGTGGTAGATTACTCTTAATGATGCTTTGTATTTTTAAAAATGTATCTCAAGAATGGGGGAAAAAATCCAATGTACTCAATACTAATATGAGACCAATATATAAACACTTAAACACTCATACAAATGATAAAATATAAACATAGTCTAACCAGGGGGAGGGATGAAGAAGGAGGGGGAGGGGACGGGAAGGGTGATGGGTGGGAGGAGGTAGGACAGTTGGTCAGATCTCAGCTAATGTGCACAACTTGAGGACGTGCAACAAACCCCTCGTGCCCAGTGAGGGGCTCTCCTATAATTTGAACTTTACCTTGGAAGTGAGAACAATGTAACCTAAAAAAGTATCTCCTCATATTAATTGGTAATTTTTAGAAAAAGGATGATAATGATATAATGACACTAAATTTTAAAAATCAAGCTTAGAATTCTATTTTAATTAAATTAGTTTATGTGTCACTGACTGTAAGGAAGTTAAAATCTAATCTCCATGGATGGAGACTAAATTCAAAATTTTGCTTAAATGGTCAGAGGCTTAGACTAGAAACATCTTTGCAGTATATGTATGCATACTTTCTTCTTAGAATTTCCATGATTAAGGAGAAAGAATTAGTTCAGATCATTTAACCTCAACTGTTCATGTTTCATCAGCAAATGATCAAATTTATGCAGAAGGGCAAAGATACATTTGGGTGGCATTGAATTCGGAGTATTAACAGATAATTTAAAATGTAAACTACGTACATATAACAAGATACAAAATGGTATATTTCTCCATCTACCAATGATTACACAAAAATATTATGCTGATACGGCTTTTGCAAAATGCCTTAACATTTTAGGAGCACATAAAAATTTGCTGACAAGGTTAAACAACACATTTGCTAATTTTGGTACTAATTACACCCACACTCTTTATTTTCTGCCATACACATACATTTGAAAGAAAACATGTCTGATAAATAAATATAGTCATGCATTTTATGCTAACTATAGCTGGGCTGAAGTAAGTTTCCACATCTCAGCAAATCAATAAAATTATTATTCACCACTCTATAATGATTCTTATAATCAGAGAAAATGTACTTTTCTTTATGAAATCAGAATTAAATAATGGGGTAAGTCAAATAACGGTGCTCAGAATTTAAATCTGCTTCAGAGTGGCAGTTTCGTATTTTCTTTTTTATAAATGGGATAATGCATAATAAATGTCTCTCTGGGTGTTTTAAGCAAGAAATCGCTTTCCAAAACCCATCCTTACAGAAAGTCATTAGTTGTATTCGGAAACAGATATTATATAACAGGAAAGGCATCAATGCATCCTTCTATATAATAGCAAACCCTAAAAGAATGTTTTTCTACATGTCAGGTACTCTACTAGGTCTTTACCTCTATTAACTCAGGAACTTTCTGGTTAATACTGCAATTCATACAGTAGTTTCTATTTTTACTCATATTTTAAAGATGACAACATGGAGACCCAGAAAGGTTACATCCTGGTATGTGACAGAAACAATTTAAACCCAGGCATGTACCTCGCTCGATTCTATTCTTCACTACAGTGTACAGTACTTATATACATTTACATACATTGCACTAACCCTACAAGTAGTAAGATGAATTATGTTATCAAGGAAAAAATTATATTCATAGTGCACAATTTCTTCCTATTTCTCTTGGGATTGATATGGGAACAGCCCATTTCACAGTTGAAGTTCCTGGGGAAATACAGAGCGAGAAGAGGGATGGGGAAAATAGTAATTAATTTTTGATTCCGTGGAATTAAATGATAAATGCGCACATCAAATTCTTGATGCTGTGAGGTAGAGGGGCAAGACAAAGATGAAAGTAATTAAACCTTTTTTTACTGGCAGGTAAATTGGTTTTTCTCTTCTATCTTCTATCAAATAATTAAGTCTTGCACATATAAAACGGCAAGACTGAAATTCGTGGAGAAAGATCAGGAGGGAAGAAAAATTCTATAGTAAAAATTGTTTTAGGAGATCCATGATCTTTCATTAAAACATGCCTTGGATAGCGTCTTTTTCAATAAGGAAATGTGTCTTGATTTTTGATACACAAGGCAATTCTCTCGTTTAAAAATCAATCATCTTTCTTCTCTCTTAGAATCTGATAAAGACAAAAAATGTTTAATTATAATTGCAAGGAATCCTCTGTGGAGTTTTACAATGAATTAATCATGATCTGCTTTGAAGCAGCATTTAGGAATAAATGAACATAATCATAAATTGTAAAAAGTATTTCAGATTTTTTTGTTTTTGAACACTTTCAAAATAAAATAGTTATAAATCTTCCATTTTAATATATGCATTTCAGAATGTCAATACTTAATTATACACTCCCCTCTAGAAAGCTGTGAAATTGATGTGTATAAACATCTTTTAAGAAAAAATCAATGGATCTAATGTCAAAGGAATGAAATTCCAATGCATGAAATCTTCCATTTTTCTAATAGAATTGGCCCTAAAGAGGTATACTCAGCTACACAGCAAAGCTTAGATTAGTGACAAATATTTTCAATGCCATATAATCAATTAAATAAAATACTTATTAAAATAAAAATAATTATAGATTTATAAATGAAGCTAGATGAGAGGTGTTATTTACTATACTGATGGGTCATATATGCATAGTTTAACTTCTTGACAATATTTCTAAGAAATGAGGACTGTTAATCTCTCCACAGCAGTCTGTTCGCTGCATAATATTTTCTCTGCATTTTGAAGCCTCCTTTGGTTTTGTATAGCTTTCTTCCTTTCTCCCTCCCCTCCCTCTTCTGTTTATCTATTTATCTGTAATGTTAACTAGGCTGGGCTAAGAGGTGTTCATATATTTGGTCAGAAATTATTCTGGGTGCTTCTGTGAAGGTATTTTTAGACTCTAACTAGACCATCAACTCTTCTGGATTTATAGACTGAGTAAACCACTCTGTAATGTGTGGTCCTCAGTAAATCAGTTGAATGCCTGAACCACTAAAGACTGATTCTCCCTCAAATAAAAGGAACTTTCTTCTGACTGAATACCTGTAATCTGAGTCATAGGTTTCCTTTTCTGCCTTCAGTCTCAAACCGAAACATCAGCTCTCTCTGGTCTCAAGGCTGCTCCCTTTTGGATTGAAATTTCACCATTACGGTTCTCTCAGACCTTGATGATCTAGACTAGTGATTTTCAATCAGTATGCTATGAAAAATTTTAAAGATAATTACTAAATTTTCGAAAGAAGTTCAAAGCACAGTAAACATTTTTTTTTTTTTTTGCATAACACAATTTAAGTATGCTGGGGAAGTTCAGCTATAGGTTCAAGTGTTCTGTGAGATAAAAAAGATTGAAAAACACTGATTTGAACCATCAACTCTTCTTGGTTTCCAGCTGCTGACTGAAGATTTTGGGATGCAGATTCTGTCTTACTCATTTAGATTGCTATGACAAAAGTACCACAAACCAAGTCACTTTGAAACAATAAACATATATTTCTCATAAATTTTTAAGGCTGGAAATTTCATGATCAGAGTGGTTGGCAGCTTCAGTGTCAGATGAAGGCCCGTCTTTCCTAATGGCTGTGTCCTCACGTGATAGAACGGGGTAGCGGCTCTCTTGACCTTTTTTATGAGGCCACTACTTCCAATCATTGAGTTCTTCTCCTTCATCATCTAATCAACTCCCAAAGTGTACCACTCCTAATACCAGCATCTTGAGGTTCAAAATTTGCAGATATGCATTTGGGAGGGGATGGACGTATATCCCAACCATAGCAGCGTCCATAATCCCGAGAGCCAATTTTTTATAATAAATCTTACTGATTCTGTTTCTCTTGACAACCCCAGAAAATGTACATTTTTATATTAAGAATGTTTCTCAAGAAAGGGGATATTAAGGATGAGTTTTTTGAATGTTTCTGGAGTTTCTGGAATTGGCATTCTAATCTGATTAGATTTAATGGCGTGAATGCCCATCATTTCAGTAGTAAAGGGAGCATTGATAGTTCCTAACATGATCTGGAAGTAGAGATATGCAAAATATCACTGTTGGATACTTCTAATCAGCCACTTATAAGAAGCAAAGATATGGGTGATGACGTATGTGAGACTTTTGAACATTCTTGTCAAATTAAGGAATGTGAGAGTTACTGGTTGCCCCTAATATTGCTAGACAAACTTGGGGTGGGGGCAGGATGAACTCAGGGATTTAAATCCCCAGCTCACGTGCTGCATAAATTATGCAAAAGCTTCTCCTTGTCCCCTGAAAGAGGCTTTTTTCCCCTGTAGTTGCAGGGCTGAATTGCTTAAAATCAAACACAGAAACTTATGTTGTGACTGGCTGAATTACAAGGCAAACCATACTCAGAGACTTTAGTACAGGCAGTCCCCCAGTTACAGACACCTGACTTATGTACAACTCAGACTTATGAATGAAGACTATTTCAGGGAGTAAGTAAATGTACCTGTTTGAACTTACATACAATTCAACATAAGAACAAACCTGCAGAACCTATCTTGTTCGTAACCCAGGGACTGTCTGTAATGAACTCTCTTTTAGGATTATCTGTGCTAAAATGAGGACACTGATTGGGAAGGAATGGGATCCTAGAGTCTGTAATGGGGATGTGTGAGAAGACCCTGATAAAGCTAGGGGAGCTGAGGCCCTACACTCTGATGCACATGAAGTTTCTCTACCATTGGTGGAAGCAACCTCTTCATCCCTGTCTGGGTTGATTAACTCCCTAAACTCCACTGGCCTTTTCTGAGGCGGTTACTGTGCAAGACAATGAAAATTCTCCTCAGGACACACCACTCCCTTTTTCTTCTGGGCCTGTAACAGATTCATGCAGTAGCAGGGTACTCAAAGGTGAGGTACAGAGTGCAACCTGTGAGGAGACGTGCCACCCCCCAAAAGACCTATTTGAATTTTATAATTTATACAGATTTGAAATCTGGGGAACACACACAGGAATGGGTATTAAGGGTGTGGGATAACCATAGAAGCAAGATGGAGTTAGATCAAGCCACATTGACCAATATTGCCTCACTAAACAGAGATTAGTCAATGTTGATTCTTGACAGGTCAAAAAGTGGCCTACGGTGAGTTCAAAATCCCTCATCTTTCTTGGTTTAATGTAGAGGAAAGTATCTACGAAAGGCTGAGGGAGACTGGAATGTAGGAGTGAATCTATTATCTGAGATGTACTCACACACCCTGAAGCATCCAGAAAACATGTTTAAAACTTAAAATAAATTTGGGGGAGATGCTCTTGCCTCTTGTAGGAGTTCTATGATTGTTCTTCTAAGTAGGCCAGACCTTACAATAGCCATTGCAGTCCCTGAATTGAGAAGCCTAAGTTTAATGAGGGCACATGGATACTGGAGTGTCAGGGGCAAGTAGCAACAGTCAAACCACAAATGCAAGGTGGGTGTGCTTCTTGCAATCGGCATCAAAGTAGCAATCTGAATAGTCCTGGTCTAATAGACCAGTGGCATTGGCTGGTTAGTCATGATCTTTCTAGAAATGAACTAGATAGAGATTATACTAAATTCTTAGTTGATCTCTCTAAGGGATAAAGGTCTAGGCCAAATGAACAGAAGTCTAATTTGAGTCATAAAAATGGGCAACCCACCCGCTCACTTGATGCCCAGACTTGAGCCAGTGCACAGACCCAGATGCCCTTAAATGAAGGGAAGGGTGGAATGCATAGTTGGAATAGTCATATTCAGCGGCTGAAAGAAATCCATAATGGTTCTTCGACCTGCAAGGGAAGAGCATCATGGTGGGTAATACCAAGTGAAAGCCACTAGAACTTCCTCTACCTGGGAAAAGAGCAAACAAAAAGGAATTGCACATTTCTGGAGGGTTGTTTCAGGGAGGGCTGCAGAGATGCAGAAGTGGTGATTCCTGCCACATTTCTCACGAGGAGCAATACCACTGAATTGGAAATAAGATTGCTGCCCAGCCACTATGGACACCTCATGCCTGTGAATTAAAGGCAAGGAAAGGAGTTTCTCTGTTAATTGGGGGACTGATCCTGACTACCAAAATGAAATCGGGTTCTCTCTCCATAATGCAATTAAAAAAGAGTATGCTTACAGTATAGATGATCTATCTCCTAGTATTATCATGCCCTATGATTAAGGTCAATGGTAAATGGCAAAAACCTAATTTGGGCAGGACTACTAAGGTATTAGATCCTTTAGAATGGAAGGTTTATGTCACATAACCAGGTAAAGAGCCATGGCCAGAACAGGTGCATGTTGAAGACAGCAGAAATATAGAATTGTTAGTGGAAGAAGGCATATATATACCAACTACAACAGAGCTTGTTATGAAAATGAGGACTGTCATTACCATATTTCTGTCTTTAAAAAAGAAAAAAAAATGTGTTAGTGTATATATCAAATATCCTTGTTGTCTTTATTCTCTTTTTTTCCCCTGTTGTTTTATTATTTTTTTATTTTTTTATTTTTTAGCTTTTTTTTTATTGAATGGTAACTGTGTACATTAATGCACTTCTGGGGTACAGTGTGGGGTTTTCACACACAATCCGACACACTTCCATCAAACTGGTTAACATAACCTTCATGTCATTTTCTTAGTCATTGTGTTAAAACATTCATATTCTACTCATAGAAAAATTCACTTGTACCCTTGTAAGATGAACCACAGAAGTGAACCCTTGAATCCCCCTCCTTCCACCCACTCCCCCCTCCCTCCCCCTCCCTGTATCCTTAGGTTTTTATTAGGTTATAGCTTTCATATAAAAAGGTTTAAATTAATTTCATAATAGGGGTGTGTACATTGGATACTGTTTCTTCCATTCCTGTGATACTTTGCTAAGAAGAACATTTTCCAGCTCCATCCATGTAAACACGAAGGACGTAAAGTCTCCATCTTTCTTTATGGCTGCATAGTATTCCATGGTGTACGTATACCACAGTTTGTTGATCCATTCTTTATTCCCTTAAGTCCCTTGTCACGTAACATAAGATCATAGTGTTTAACTATGGTTAACTTTGTACTGGACTATTTAAGTTATGGCACATCAAGAAAAGGAGTAAACCTCTCTCAAGGATTTCACTTCCTTTTCTGGAGATGGGATTAGTGCA
>CAUYQV010122657.1:0-14035 GCA_963574575.1 Galagoides demidoff | reverse complement strand
ATAGTACCTCAAATCTGTAGAATTCTGTAGATTGTCACCTTCTACCCAAACATGACCTGTTGGCACATAACTATGGCTTTTAAAGAAATCTGAGGAACTACTAGTGAGGATTTTGTCTCCTTCCAAACCAATTACTCTTTTACAAATATTTGGTTTTGGATCACTTGGGCTTTTTGCAATCACAATGTCACCTCTTTGGATACTGCAGAAATGTTGACTAAGATTTTCTGCAAAGACAATACCTGAATTTTTAATTGTAGGCTCCATTGATGGTCCAGAACACATAACGACACCACTAATGTATTCAAAAGCACAATGAGCTATACACCCATACTGAATAGTATAGCCAACAATTCGTAAGGTTTTTCCCAGAACACCATGAAGCATAGTTCTATGTAGATTCTGCCACCACTGGCCATTGGTCTGTTCTACAAAACATTCAATTTTTGGAGAAGTTGCAGGGCTTCAAGAAAGAAATCTAAAGCACATCTCAAAGCATATGTGGGTGATTCATGATTTCAGATTCCTAAGCCCCGCTGAAGTTGGCCGTCCTCATCCTGGCTATTTTTTTGTTGCAGTTTGGCTAGGGACAAGTTCAAACCAGCCACCCTCAGTATATAGGGTTAGCGCGTACCCACTAAGCCAAAGGCACGGCCCCAGACGTTATTTAAAGCTTTTACACATTACTTGTATATTCATTGTAATATTCCATGTAAATCTGCCACTATAGAGTTAAAAAGAAGAAACAAAAAAATAGCTATATTTTCTTCTGCCTGCCTGAAGTTGGATCTGCTTAGTTATGGGGATTGAGATCAAGATTATTAAACTTATCACTACTCAAGGTCACCAGCTATTCTCTTGACACTGAAGTAAAGAGAAAAAGGAGCCAACTTTGTCTTTTAAAACACCAGCCTTGGTTCAGTGCCTGTAGAGTACAGTGGTTAGGGCACTAGCCATATTCACCATGGGTGGCGGGTTTAAACCTAGCCCAGGGCAACTAAAACACAACAACTATAACAAGAAATAGCCAGGCATTGTGGCAGGAGCATGTAGTCCCAGCTACTTGGGAGGCTGAGGCAAGAGAATCGCTTAAGCCCAAGAGTTTGAGGTTGCTATGAGCTGTGATGCCATAGCACTCTACCCAGGGGGATAGCTTGAGGCTCCATCTCAAAAAAAAAAGAAAGAAATAGCTATGTTACCTCCAATCGCTGTTTTTCTCTCTTCAATAAGGAAACATAAATGTTCAAAAGTAAGCAGTCGGTTGGCTAAATATACAGATAGTAGCACAATAGAGTTAACTGCAGAAAAAGGCACCTGCCAGGAAATGATGATATTAGGACATTGTTGGAGATTCTGTACCCTAAGGGATTGACATATTTGTGTCCCAGGAACCTTGACATACCACTTTTCAAGTACACCACCCACTCTAGCCTTTGGATAGAGGAGGAAGGTAAAGAATGCACAGGAGGAGGGGGTCTCTATTATTTCTTCTCCCCTCTAATGACTAAGGATTTGAGGTTTAATGAAAATGAAGACTCTGTCTCAGTGATAGATAAGTCATCTTCCTTACTTAAAAAAGAAAAACAAAAAACTTGTGTATTCACCTAAATCTGACACTGATAATTTGCTTTCTATTCCTAAATCTAAACTAACAGAAATAAGGAGGCATATGGATGGAAAAATGTTAATATCCTAATGAATAAGACTTTAAATTCTGTGACATTTAATGGCAAAAGCCTTGCATGGAAATTTTAATTTGGGGATAAGAAACAAAGATTGTGGATGCTGTAGTAATATAAGCCTACCCAAGATGGTGTTTATAGTCTTAGTTTTAATTTTCAATGGTAAAAAATTTGATGTTTTATTCTATTGCAGACCATGTAAAGCTTCAAATCATGTTTTACAATCCACAAAGCTGCTGTTGTACATTTCCTATGATTATTATTTAGTATCACTTTTTGTGACATGAAGATGCACAGGGATATTGTGGGACAGTTTTTGGCATGCCTTCTCCATGTTGTCTTTCTATGAGGAATGGTTTTATTTTTACTGTTCTGTGGCTGCAAAATTTAATT
Source organism: Galagoides demidoff (assembly GCA_963574575.1). Lineage (NCBI taxonomy): Eukaryota > Metazoa > Chordata > Mammalia > Primates > Galagidae > Galagoides > Galagoides demidoff. The sequence continues at coordinate 11,960 of CAUYQV010122657.1, read as the reverse complement.
ATTAGGACACCACAATTCCCTCCATCTGCAAGTATCTATATCTCTACATCTGTCTTGAAATCATTAAAGGAAGACTTTTAAAAAATTTTTTCAGTAGCCAAACTTGACTTGCAATATTTTACACTGATTGTTCACATATAAGTTAAAGTATTCACATATAAAAATGAAAGAGGATTTTTTTCAAATACCTACTTGTTTTATTTACAGAGACTTATATATACATTTTGATTTCCATGTCACAAAATGGTACTTAATTCAGTTCCTAACTATCTTATCGGTCATGTAAATGATCTGTGATGACAACTTCAGCATCATCAATTAAAAAGTACAATAATAACCTGATACAATTTAAAATGAAGCCTCTATTATTTTATTTTCAATTAACAGAACTTTTCTCTGTATAACATCTCTATACCTGTCAATTTCACTGGGTATTGATGAATAATAAGTAATTCTTTAGAGGCAATTGTAGCATTTTTTTCAAAGACAGCATTTTATAGTATGTAAAAATTATAGTTCGGCAATATCTTCTTGGCATAGATTTGTTCCCAGTTTAAAGATTAAAATTTGCTTTAGATTTTGGATGGCATAAAGTTAACAGGTATTAAACAGGCTCAGCAAGGTAGTGAAACTGGTCAGAGGTGGATGAGAGCTTTCAAAAGATCAAAAGCATGTATGGGAAAAGCACATGTGGGGACAAATGAAGTAAGGGAGAAGTAGCATTACTAGGTACAGTGAAATTGGCTGTGGCAGAATTTGCAGAATATTTGCATGAAAGATGCCATGTTGGGTGAGGATAAGAAGCAGGTTAAAATTAGGGTATTGAAAGTATCTAGATGAAGACTTTCCCCTACCTCAAAGCTCCCACGCAAAGAATTACCTTATTTTTGTACTTAAGGATGAGCAAAAGTAAACATAAACTAATCAACAAAAAACAAGTCATTCCTTTCTGAAGAAATTGAACTTGAGGTCTAGACAGAACCTCAGCAGTTGGTATACTTCTGAACCAAGTCTGCTGAATTATAGCATTTGAAGGTGTCCTTTAGCAGAGGAGTCAGCTTTGTCCCTTAGCACTTAGAGTAAGATTTCCCAGGCAACAAGATCAACCTAAGTACTCAAAGCTCACAGTCTTTCTATTGTCTGGTTCTTATAAATAAATACATGAAGGATAATTAGCTTTATGAAGAAAGTCTATAGCCTCAAAAAGAGAAAATGATAAGAAATTCCTTGAAAGATACGACATACAAAAGTAGATATGTAGATATTTTAAAAGTCTAACCATTCCTATACCCATTAAAGAAATCAAATCATTATTAAAAATTTCCCACAAGGCGGTGCCTGTGGCTCAAAGGAGTAGGGCGCTGGCCCTATATACATGGGGGTGGTGGGTTCAAATCCAGCCTGGCCAAAAAAAAACCTGCAAAAAAGAAAAAGTCTTTGGGCAGCGCCTGTGGCTCAGTGAGTAGGGCACTGGCCCTATATACCAAGGGTGGGGGGTTCAAACCTGGCCCTGGCCAAACTGCAACAAAAAAATAGCTGGGTGTTGTGGTAGGCACCTGTAGTCCCAGCTATTTGGGAGGCTGAGGCAAGAGAATTGCCTAAGCCCAAGGAGTTGGAGGTTGCTGCGAACTGTGACTTCACAGCACTCTACCAAGGGTTAATAAGTGAAACTCTGTCTCAAAAAAAAAAAAAAATTTCCCACAAAGTAATTCCATGCTCAGATGGCTTAACAATTGAATTCTTCAAAACATTTTAGGAAGAAATAATACCAATCTTCAACAATTTTTTTCAGCAAAAAGAAAAAGAGAGAGCACTTCCCAACTTGTTTTATAAAGCCAGTGCTTATGCTGTTTCACCAACATTTGAGAAGGATACACATGTATTTTTTTTGAGACAGAGTCTCAAGTTGTCCCCCTGGGTAGAGTGCCATCGCATCACAGCTCACAGCAACCTCCAACCCCTGGGCTCAAGTGAGTCTCCTGCCTCAGCCTCCCAAGTAGCTGGGACCACAGGCGCCTGTCACAATGCATGGCTATTTTTTGGTTGCAGCCATCATTGTTGTTTGGCGAGCCTGGGCTGGATTCAAACCCACCACTTTAGCTGTATATGGCTGACCCCTTAGCCACTTGAGCCACAGGCACTGAGCCAGGATACACATGTATTAGGAGAAAAATATTACAGACCAATCTTTGTCATGATCAAAGATATAAAAATCCTAAACAAAATATTAGAGGACTAAATCTATTAATCTATAAATAGCATAATACATCATGACCAATAGAGTTTATTTCTGGAATCCCAGAGTGATTTATATTTAAAAAACTGTATGTTAAAATATTACTAATATATTAATACATTACCATATTAAAATATTACTAATTACATTTATATTAAATGGCTAAAATTTACCATGTTCACAGCAAAAGAGCAAAATCATGTAATCATTTTAACAAATAGACAATGCACTTGACTATGTTTAATAGCTATTCACAATAAAAACTTAGGAAATTGGCAACAAAGAAATTGCTTATTCTGATTAAGAGGACAAAAAAGTCCTACAAACAACATCATGTCTAATGGGAAATACTGAGTTTTCCACTAGAGACATGGAATGAGACAAGGCTTCTAATTCTCATCACTTCTGTTTGACACTGCTTTGGAGGTTCTAGCCTGTGCAATGAGGGAAATAAATAAATAAATAAATAAATAAATATCATGAGGATTGAAAAGAGAGAAACTGCCTCTATTTGATGACACAAATACACATTATGCATTAAAAGGCTCTGAGGATTCTACAAACTATTGGAGTGCAATAGTGAATTTACATAGGTCCCTGGATATGTGCTCAATATCATACATTGCATCAATACAATGCAAAACTCAAATGTATTTTTAGAAAGCTTAAATTAAATGAATCCCATTTATAATAGGATAAAAACATCAAATATGGCTCGGCGCCTGTGGCTCAATTGGCTAAGGCGCCAGCCATGTACACCTAAGGTGGTGGGTTCGAATCCCCAGCCCGGGCCCGCCAAACAACAATGATGGCTGCAACCAAAAAAAAAAAAATCGCCGGGTGTTGTGGCGGGCGCCTGTGGTCTCAGCTACTTGGGAGGCGGAGGCAGGAGACTCGCTTGAGCCCAGGAGTTGGAGGTTGCTATAAGCTGTGATGCCATGGCACTCTACCCAGGGGGATAGCTTGAGGCTCCGTCTCAAAAAAAAAAAAATTCCTATCAGCTAGGCAGAAGAGCTTGAGACTGTAGAGGAAAAATAAAGTTATGCTTCTGCTTGTCTGAGTTATAATCAAAGTCATAACTTTATTTCTACATGTTTTTAATATTGTGAAAAAGGCCACTTTTGTTCCTCATGTGCAGGATGGAAAGGCTAGCACACAGCCAAGCCAGAATTTGAACTAACAAAAATTTTAGTTCCAGAACCTATAGTATGAACCATTATGCTAGAACACCTTCTCCCATAGCTAAAAAATTAAAATTGAACTACAAGGTTGTGTCAACAAACAGCTATCCTCTGCCCTCACAGGGGAGAAGCTGGGGCTTGAACCTGTGTCTCTCACTAGGTTAGGCTACCTTGGCAGGCTCTACCATGGCTGCAGAAAAACAGGCTGCATCAGTGATATAAAATGCTTATTTTTTGGCTTCTACCTACACCACTTAACCCCTTCACTGGTTCTAATTTACTAAATAAAATTAAATATATTTTCCTTCAAGTTTCTCCAGGATCCTGGGATCCTTTGCACACTAGAGGTCTTCTCTAATTTCTCTGGGTTTATTGGTGCGTTTTCCACTTTTATTTCTCTGCTCCCTCCCAACCACAAGTCTGTCTCCATGTTCACCTCATTACACACACACACACACACACACACACACACACACACGGGTTTTTCGGTTAAACTGCACTGAATTTTCAGTGACTCTACAGAAGAATGACTCAGTTTGTGAATCCTTACTAGGATCACAACATCCTATCTTATCCTCAGGGAAGGATCTTAAGAGATCAGGGAAGACTTCACAATGTTGTATGTGAGAAGAAACCTGCCCTTCTCCTACCACTACATCCCCTCATATCATCTGAGCACAAATTTCTCTTTCATCCTATAATCCCTGGATCATTGTTGCCTGGAGTTCAAAAGGCAGGATGACTTACCTGAAGACTTTCTCAGCAACCTGAAAAAAGTCTCTTCACTTTTTTATTCAGGAGGTATCACCAACAACTCACTTCTCACTTCATGGCCACACATGAATTAAAACAGAACCTTATTGAAAATTCAAAAACAATCATTCAATATTAGGTTAACAGACAACACACAGCAGTGCAGGCTCTGAAAAGCACTGCTCCACGTTGCTGTACAGAGGCCTCAGCAGCTGGCCTCAGCTGAGTCTAGCTTGGTCTGTGCCTGACCAGTAGGAGATGCTGCTGAGAAGCCCACAGTCCAGTGCTGCCCCAGCCAGGAGGGTGCTCACTAGTAGGAATCATTCAGAGCTGAGTTCACCAAGATGTAGTGTGTGCACAAAACATACACAAGAAATAGCCACTGATGTGCAAGAGAAATGAGGAACTTTAAAAACTTTTTAAGATAAAAATACAATATAATTTCTTGGCCTTTTGGTTAAGATCAAGTGTAGATTAAAATGAAGTTTTATTACTGGTAAGTGACATTTGTGGCCTTACTAGGATCCAAATGTCATACTCCACCTCTAGTAGACAACTAGCCTGAGGGAAGAGAGGCAGCTTATTACCATGATCTGTAGTCTGTGTGGTTTAAGATGTATGGTTTTGTGGTTCCAAACAATGTGTATCCCTGTAAGAATTGTTATTTCCATTTGGAAATCATTTTTCTGCCCTATTTACAAGTCTTCCAAATGAAGAATTTCAGTGGGTTTTGAACTCATCTATTTAAATAGTAATAAAGAGGTGACTATTCCATTTGGATTTACATGTTCTTCAGAGGTACTCTTCAGTTACAAAGGTCATTAAAAGTAAATATTAAGATTAATGGGCGGCACCTGTGGCTCAGTGAGTAGGGCACTGGGCCCCCTATACCGAATGAAGGTAATGGGTTTGAACCCAGCCCCAGCCAAACTGCAACAAAAAGTAGCTGGGCATTGTGGCGGGTGCCTATAGTCCCAGCTACTCAGGAGGCTGAGGTAAGAGAATCACCTAAGTCCAAGAGGTGGAGGTTACTGTGAGTTGTGATGCCACAGCATTCTACTGAGTGTGAGACTCTGTCTCAAAAAAATTAACTAAACCTTCAACTAGAACTTTAAAAAATGTTAAATAATGATTTAAAAAAAAAGTTTCTCACTTGGCTCTCACTAAAAGCCTTTTTTAAAGCAAAAAAGTTATTTTCTACTGTTAACCAATAAGATATTTTAAAACACTTATTTCACCCATTTATTACATTTTAAATGTGTACTATAATGTATAAAATGAATAGTAAAGGTTTATATAATTTATATTTTTTAGCTGCTAAAGATGCCAAAACTTTTGGAGTCTTATGACTCTAAAACTCTAAAGTTCTGTTCCAGTTTCTATGGCTACATAACAAACTACTCCAGACTACATAGAATACATAACCGCCATCTTACGCTCATGAATTCTGAGGGTCAAGAATTTGTAAAGGGTACAGAGAAGATGGCTTGTCTCCCCTCCAAGATGCCTCGGTCTCAACTAGGAAAACTTGTCATCTGATTCTCACCTGGACTGTGTTTCATGGCTGATACTAGATGTTGGCTGAGACCTCAATGAGGGCTGCTGCCTGCAACACCTACACATGATCTTCTCTCATGGCTGCTCTGGCTTTCCCAAGGCATGGTGATAGGATTCTGAGAGCAAACATCTCAAACAGGAATAGGAGCTGCCAGTTTCTTTAAAATCTGGGCCCACAAACTGGCCCCGTATCATTATCACCATATTCTTTTTTTTTTGAGACGGAGCCTCAAGCTATCCCCCTGGGTAGAGTGCCATGGCATCACAGCTCATAGCAACCTCCAACTCCTGGGCTCAAGCGAGTCTCCTGCCTCCACAATGCCCGGCTATTTTCTTTGGTTGCAGCCATCATTGTTGTTTGGCGGGCCGGGGCTGGGGATTCGAACCCGCCACCTTAGGTGTACGTGGCTGGCGCCTATCACCATATTCTATTAGCCAAGCAATCACTGACCACATATTAAAGGGGAGAGGACCTAGATCCAACCTTTTTTAAATTTATAAATTTTTTTTTCTTTTAGGAGACAAGTGTCTTGCTCTGTTGCCCAGGCTGGAGTGCAGCAGCAAGGTCGCAGTTCATTGTAACCTCAAACTCCTGGCCTCAAGCAATACCCCCTGACTTAGCCTCCCAAAGTGCTGAGATTACAGGTGTGCCCAGCCCTAACATCTCAATAAAGAGCACAAAAGGGCTTGGTGCCTGTGGCTCAATCGGCTAGGGCGCCAGCCACGTACACCTAAGGTGGCAGGTTCGAATCCCCAGCCCAGACCCGCCAAACAACAATGATGGCTGCAACCAAAAAATGGCTGGGTGTTGTGGCGGGCGACTGTGGTCCCAGCTACTTGGGAGGTGGAGGCAGGAGACTCCCTTGAACCCAGGAGTTAGAGGTTGCTGTGAGCTGTGATGCCATGGCACTCTACCCAGGGGGATAGCTTGAGGCTCCGTCTCAAAAAAAAAAAAAAAAAGAATTTGGGGAGCATAGTGCAAAACTTTCACCAATTCTCAGGCTAATAAAGCTCAATCCACTGGGCTCTGACTGTACATAGATGTCCACATTTATACAAAGCCTTCAAGTTTCTTTTTTTGCTCTTGCTAAGCTTGGTTGGCATTTAAATAACTCAGAAATCTTCCTTCTCCAGATTCTTAGTGACCTCTGTATCTTCACCTTAGTTTTCCCACGCTATTCCCAGATCCCATAAAGCAGGCTCCTCTCCCTGGAGCTGGTCCCATCTGAATATAGGCTAAAGATCTCTGAGTGAGTCAGCTGCCTACCCCATCCCCCAGGAGAGTCTCAACCAACCTCTTCTAGCTTTTATCTAGGAAGGGCAGTGAAGGAAAAGAGAAGAGAGAAAGGAAGAAAGGGAAGGTGGAAGAAGGTAGAGGCAGTTTTGACTGAGTAGCCTGATCAGAGAAGTCAGAGGCCACTAGCTGGAAGACTGTGTTCAGCCTGGGAGACCCTGTGTTCACCCTGTAAGAACCTGTAACTAAAGCAGATGCAGAACAGGAAGAAATTAGAAATCGTATCTAAAAGGAGAGGCTTAAGAGTTCCTTAAACCATAGAAAACAGTGAAACTATAAAGAGACAACAGCTGTCTTCACTGTTTGGCTGCTTGTCAAGGCACTGGGCTGTTCCACCAGCAGAACAAGAAAACAAGAATAAACAAGTCTGAGACTCAGAGAAGCAGGCTCCTGAGGCTATTTTGTGGCCATGTAGGTGAGAGATGGTGGCAACAAGGGGAGTAACACACATCAGAGACATGTTTTGAAGGATACCTTGACAGGACTTGGTGAAGAATGAGCTGAGGAAAGCAAAAATAAAGATGAAGGTGTTCAGCATTTTGGGGTTGGGCATTCAGAGTAGCTTTTAAGTTTCCTCCTCACACTCAGATATTATGATTCTATCAAATTCTGAATTATGACAGATATCCTTGGGATGAGGTGATGAAATTATCCCTGGAAAGCACCCTTGGGTGAAGGTGGCCAGTACACATGACCCAAGATCTGGCCCAAGTGGGTGAGATGAGCAGTTTCACAAGGTCCTGCATTCCACCCTCCACCCTGTCCCTACTATCTTCCTTTACTTCTGCAGAAACTATCATCATGAGATAAATTATTCAAAGGCAGCCAATCTCTCCCTGACTCCTTTGCCCCACCCCACCTCTCAGTTACTAAGCAGTACATCCTGGAGAGCCTATAGACAAAGCACCTGCGAGTGTGGCAATACGGGACATGCACACTGGGCCATGGGGCCATGAAGACAAAGAACCTGATTCCATCAGTTTAATGATCTTAAGCCACATCCCAGAAACCTGCTGATTCAAACATGTTTATTGAGCTAATCACTAGAACACAAAAGAGGCTGGGAAAGATGTTTCAAAAATACAGGAAAACTATGGGCTTTTTCCATCAAACACAGGAAGGCAATACCTCTCTCCAATGTAGAGGTGAAAGTACCCTCCTCGCCAAAAAAGAAACCAAGCAGGAAATAGGCAGAGAAACAGCCATGGCATATGGGGGGGGGTATATTAGGGGGAGCTTTGCTATCCCACTGTTACCAGAGAGAAAGGTTAGGTTACGAAGGCAATGCCCACCTCTCCTTCCCCTCAGAGGCCAAGGTTGAGGCCTAGAAGGAAAGCTTGATTTTTGCTTCTTATCTCTTTGCCTTTTCTAGATGGTCATGTCCTTGAGGTGGGGAGTGGAGATTGGGAGGGGTCCAGTGTCATGTCAGAAATCCTGCAACCAGAAAGATGAAAGGAATAGAGAGCGAGCGAGCAACAGGCCAGATAACTATGTCGCCCTCCAGATGATACTCTTTTCCTACTCCCTAGGTTACTCCCAAAGCCCCAGTAAGAGCTGAGAGGGCTGCCCATGTGCTGTGTGGCCTTTTCATCAATTTGACAGGTACATGGGTTGCCTATTGGCATTTTCCAGGGACACACAACTCTTGGTTTGGGAATACTCACGTTGATGTTCAGCTCTGTAGAACCTAAGAGGTCTAGCCCATGCTCACTGGGGGAAGAGTGGCTACTTGCCTGCTAGAGAGAATGGAGTCAAAAGTCATAAAGGCCTTTCCCTGCTCCCACCACATGCAAACAAAAACAACCACAGTTCCTTTTCCAGTCTCATGGGAACAAACTCAAGGGTGCTTGTTGGACCCCTACAGCACAGCCTGGGAGAGAAACTGGCAAAGAAAGGGCATAGGATCAGGCCAATCCCAGATGCCAAAGTCAGAAGACAAGTACTTCCTCTCTTGGGTTGCCTACTGAGCCCCTTAAATGTGTTCAGTTTTGGAACTAGAGAATGGGACTTTTCCTGAGATACTTGGAAAGAATATTGTAATAAAGGCCTTGCTCTCCAGTCTCTGGTTTGAAGGCGTCATTGTTTGGTTTTAAATTCCAAGCACAAGACCTCCATTCCCCCAATGTATTCAATTGTTTTTTCCCTCCCCAAAGAACAGAGAAGAGAGTGGAAGAAAACAGCAAAAGATATACAGGCTGCCATTGACTAAATGTCTATGTACCCCAACCCTCAATTCCTCTGTTGGAATCCTACCTTCAGTGGGGTGGTAAAGGAGATGGGACCACTGGGAAGTGATCAGGTCATGGGGGTGGAACCCTGATGAATGTAATTAGTGCCCTTATCAAGAGAGCTAACTTGCTCTCTTTCTTGCTGGTGCAGATACAAATAGAAATCAGCAGTCTGCAACCTAGAAGATAGTCCTCACCAGAATCCAACCATGCTTACCCTGATCTTAAGACTTCCAACTCAAAGGTGAGAATTAAATTACAGGGGAGAGGAGAGAAAAAAGAAAAAAAGATTTCCAACTTCCAGAACTGTGGAGAAATGAATTTCTGTTGTTTATAAGGCACCAGTCTATGGCATTGTGTTACAGCAGCCCAACTAAGACATAATCCCTTTCAATTTATAAGGTGCTTTTGCTTTTTATTTTACATAAAGCTCCATTTTATTATTTAAAAAATTTTAAACTAATTTCTCTTTATAATATCAGCCTTTTGTTCTAGAAGGAGAAGGGGAGAGTATGGATCTCCTCACCTTGTCTCTATCTTGCCATTCTTCACTTGACTCATCCTGAATTTCTAACTCTTCTTCCTTGTCCTCTTCCATGAGGCTGAGTCTGATGTAAGGGCAAAGAGTAAGGGTTTTCAAACTGTTCTTTAAAGACCCTTGAATTTCTCAGAGGCACTCAGGGGGCAGGATGGGCAATAAATAACATGGCTCCACATTTGTTGACAAGAAGTGTTTTGTAGCTAAAACAAATTCAAAAAGCATTGACAGGCTCAGCACCTGTGGCTCAAGTGGCTAAGGCGCCAGCCACATACACCTAAGGGGGCGGGTTCAAATCCAGCCAGGACCCGCCAAATAACAATGATGGCTGCAACCAAAAAATAGCCAAGCGTTGTGGCGGACACCTGTGGTCCCAGCTACTTGGGAAGCTGAGGCAGGAGACTCGCTTGAGCCCAGGAGTTGGAGGTTGCTGTGAGCTGTGATGCCACAGCACTCTACCCAGGGGGACAGCTTGAGACTCTGTCTCAAAAAAAAAAAAAAAAAGCATTGACATAGAAGGATAAGACTCCCCCCACCCTAATGGGTGACAGATCTGAAGTAAAGATGGAAGATAATAAGAAAAGCTCACCGAGTCAGCCGGGTGCCCAGACCAGGACCTGAAGGACTGCGTGGAGTGTGGAAATACTGTGGACCCATGAATCTTGACCTCTGGGTGCCTACAAGGGGCTGGCTGCTGGAAATGAAGCAGGATTAATGACATGGGATGAAAATAAAGGGTAAAGAGAAGGAGTAAGGGGGCCACTATTAAAAGGAAAGATCAAACTATTGGAAGAGAGACATTTTAAAGCTAAAAAAAAAAAAAAAAGAAAAGGATTAGAGAAAAACCTGAGAATGAGGAAGTATTTAAAGAGGGAATGACAGAACCAAAACAAAAAGACAGAGATAGCCACATACCAAACTGGCAAATCATACACCCAGGTTCTCTCCTGGGCCCTCACCCTTGGGCAAAGTCTGATTCTGAGCCATCTTCTTCCACAGCCCCCAAGGGCTGCCTACTCTTCACAGCTGTGGAGGTAAGGGCAGGTGTAGGCGGGATGCTGCTCAGTTGTAGGCTTTCCTCCTGTGATGAGATGATGTCCTCTCTGTTACGCTTGGAGGGGCCTTAAAAGCAATGGGTGCATATATTAATGACAGACCAGGGGTATCTGCCACAAGTCTTTTTACTTTCTAAGACCTGTCCAGGATTTGGTAAGAGAAAGTTAAGCAAGAGAATGGAAAACATAAAGCCTCATTCTTTTTTTTCTTTAAAAGCCTAAATCTATTACACCTCAAAAATGAGCATAGCCCTATGTACTAAAAACAAAGGTTTCCTTGTATGATGGCTCATATCTATAATCCCAGAACTTTGGGAGCCAGAAGCAGGAGGATTGCATGAGGCCAGAAGTTCAACACCAGCTTAGGCGACATGTAGCAAGACCCCCCATCTCTACAAAAATAAAAAATTAGCCCGGGCTGGGGACAGTGGCTCACTCCTATAATCCTACCACTCTGGAAGACCAAGGTAGATGGATTGCTTGAACTCAGGAGCTCGAGACAAGCCTGAGCAAGAAGAGCAAGACCCTGTCTCTAAAAAAATAGCTGGACATTGTGGGCGCCTGTAGTCCCAATTACTTGGGAGGCTGCGGCAAGAGGACCTCTAAGCCTAAGAGTTTGAAGTTGATGTGAGCTATGATGCCATACCACTCTACCAAGGGTGACAAAGTAGACTCTGTCTCAAAATAAAAAAATAAAAATTTGTCCAATGTAGTATGTGCCAGTAGTCCCAGCTATACAGTGGTATGATCACTTGAGCCTAGACTTTCAAGGTTGCAGTGAGCTATGATGATGCCACTACACTCTAGCCTGGGTGACAGAGCAAGATGCTATCTCAAAAATAAAAAAAGAATAAGGCTTACAGAATTATATCAGTCTTTTCCAAGAAAAATTTACTATACCACTTAGAAAACCAGATGGAGGCTCGGCGCCTGTGGCTCAATCGGCTAAGGCGCCAGCCATGTACACCTAAGGTGGCGGGTTCGAATCCCCAGCCCGGGCCCGCCAAACAACGATGGCTGCAACCAAAAAATGGCCGGGCATTGTGGCGGGCGCCTGTGGTCCCAGCTACTTGGGAGGCGGAGGCAGGAGACTCGCTTGAGCCCAGGAGTTGGAGGTT